>LOJH01024582.1:0-16088 GCA_001685095.1 Ellobius talpinus
TTATTTGACCAATGAAAGTAAGACATAGACAGAAGACCCACCTACATCAGAAGTGCTTTTTCTGTGGTCTTTATTGAGGTGTAGCATTCTTTGTGGATTCTGGAAGTGGACCACCCCACTTTTTGGTGAGATCTAACCCAGGTCACAGTGAGTGGAAGTAGATTGTTTGCATGAAGAAATACTGTTCTAGATCAGTTTTTTTCTACTTAATTAACATTTTATTAAAAGTTACTTCATTGTGAATCTTAAGGTTGTTTAGAGACTCTTAATTTTGTTAGTCTTTATAACTGTACTTGGTAGTATTGATTACTAAATTTTATAGAAAAGATTTTCCATCCAATTTTTTTTATCATGGCAAATGCTCATAGCATAGAATCTATGTTGGTCCTCTTATGTCTACAGTTCAGCAATGTTAGTCACATTCTCAGTGTTGTTCTGTTGATGTCATCATCCAGCACCATTTTACCTTGTGAAACTGAAATTCTGTAGCTATTAAACAAGTCCTTATACTTATTTAACCCCTTGTCCCTGGTGACCACTATTCTGTTGTCTCTCTATAATTTTGATTACCTTTAAGTACCTCCTATAAGTAGAGCCATACAATACTTATTTATTATGACTAGCTTATTTCTCTTAGTACAACACCCTTGAGGCCCAGATACATTGTTGTATTTATCAGAATTTCATTCCTTAGGTGAACTATCCTCGCTTGTGTGTGCCCTATGTGTTCGCCCGCTCTCCACAGAGGAGCTGCTGTGCTGTTCCCACTTGTGCTCTGCTCTGTCAGCTGCAGAAGCACCACCTGGAGGCTGCTGCAGTGCTGTGTTGTGTAGATGCTCTCTTGTTATGGTGGGCTGGTTGGTTACAGCGTTCAAATGTTCTGTTTCCTTTCTAATTGTTCTTTCTAAAATTGAGAGTGAAAGATTGAAGTCTCGAACAATCAGGATAGACTTACCTATTTATACTTTCAATTCTTTTGATGATTGCTTCATTTATTTGGGGACTCCTGTCAAAATGTACAATTCAGGATTATTAAATACATTCAGCACTGTGCAGCTGTCGTCACTGCCTGTTTCCAGAGCTTGTTTTCCTCCTAAATAAACCCTGTGCCCATTATAAATACCCCCATTTTCCTTCCTCTAACCCCTGGTCGGTAGCAGTCTACTTCCTATCTGAGTTTTCCTGTTCTGAGTGTCTGCTCTAGGTGGACTCATCTACTGCTTGCATGTCCTTTTGTGTCCTGCATGGCATGTCCAAAGGTTAGCCATGTCACAGTGTATGTTTAAATCTCATTCCTTATTAGGGCTGAATGACATCTGTATAGTTGTTCACCATTTATCTATTTATGAATACTTGGCTTTATTCTACTTTTGTGGCCATTGCACAACAGGCTGTTGCTTGGGTCTGTCTGAGTGTTACATACATCTTGGAGTAGAATTGCTGTGTTCTGTGCTAATGATGTTTAACCTTTGGAACCCCAAACTGCACAACAGCTGCATCCCTGTGTTCCTAGTGGCATTGCATAAGCTTTTGAGTTTTCCACCTCCTCGCCAGCTTGCTTTTCTGTTGTTTGTGATATTGTCCTTGCTCTCCTCGTCATTACAATGGTTGTCCTAGTGGCTGTGAAGTGGTGCTATATATAGGGTGCTTTACTTGACAAGTAAGGACTATTGTGGTTGTTGTTTGTTTTTCCCCTGATGTTAGCATTGTGCTCGTGCCTTACGTTGTTAAAAGTGTTTTACAGATGATTTACTGACATTTTGGGTGCTACGGAGGTATCTCTGAGTAAAGTCTTGCTGTGCAAGTATAAGGACCTGAGTTCCCATCCTTAGCATTCACATAAAATCCAGGCACATAGCACACCTTGAATCCCGGTGTTCCTACAGGGCAAGGGAAGTGGAAACAGAAGAATCCCAGTAAGTTTGAGAGCCAGGTAGTCTTCCAAACCAAGTAGCAAAGAGTAAAGAGCCCCTGCCGCCCAAAGAAGGTGGTGGAAGGCAAGGATTAATCCTTGAGTTGTCATTCACACTTGCACTACAGCATGCCACGAGATAAAGTAAAAAGATACTGCTATTTACACTTTTAAAAGATCAGTGTGTGTGTGTGTTTTATATCTGTGATATTCACCCACAGCTAACTCTGTACCTAATGGTGAAAGACGGGTTTTCCGCTAAACTCAGCAACGGCAGGGTAGCACCTCTGTAAGTGCTCCTGGTCTGTTTAGACCTCACTTCGTCTTCAGTGCATCTGTATGTTTAGGATAATGTCACAGATACTAATGTATTTATGTATTTTCATAAAGTTGCTGGAAAAGAATTTTACTTGACTAATTTAAGCCTGCATTGGTTTACTGTAGACCCGATTCAGAGGTGCTGTCGCTGCTGCCTTTGGGATTGTGTCTTTCCCAAATTAAGTATAGAACCTTAAGCCCCAGTCTGGTTGTATTTGGAAATGTGGGCTTTCGGGAGGTAATTGGGTCTGAATGAGATCATAAGGATGGAGTCGTCCTGGTGAGGCTAGTGCCCCTATGAAAAGAGGAGTTCCCTTGTTCTCTCTCTGTCCTTGAGCACAAGCCAAGGAAAGGCTGTGCTAGCAAAAAGCAGGAGGGTAGGGTCTACAAACCAGGAAGTAGCCCCTCATTAAACATGGAAGCTGCTGCCTCCTTGGTCCTAGACTCCTTTCTGCCAGGACTGTGAGAAATAGAGTTCTCTTGCTCACCTCAGCCATCGTGGTGTTTCCTGGAGCATCTGAAGCCATTGATACAGAAGTTGGTACCTAGAATGTGGTGCTGTTGTACAGATACCTAAGAATATGGCTATGGTTTTGGAACCAGTAGAGGCTGGAGAAAGGGCTTGTGAAGTGACTAATAAAAAGGAGTAAAGAATCTTTGCATTTCCTTAAGGAACATATTAATTTTGTGTTTAGAATGTGGTGGGAATATAGTGCTGAGCCTGATGCTTCTGCACTCAGGCCTAATTGAAAACACTGGAAGATGGAGAAAAGGTCTTCCTTGTAACAAAATGGCAACTTGGTTGGATTATGTTGATGTTCAAGTGTTTGGGGAGGGAAGAACTTTATAGATGCAAAATCAGTTACTTAACTGAAGAGATTCTTAAACCAGTCAAAATATGACTGGTTTCTCCTGATTGCTAATAATAAAATATGAAAAGATTAAAAAGGAAACTCTTACTTAAAGAATAACTTAAGAGTTAAGAGATTTTTCATGCTATACACATTGTAAATAAGAATATGTGTTTGGAAAGGAACTAAGGATTTTGTTTACATTTGATAGTGGTATTACTATGGGTGTGGAATATGGACTTGATCAGGCCCCTCTGAACCACGATTAATAAAAGCTCAATTAATAAAAACTCAGGATCAGAAGAAATTGGGTTTCAGCCTGAAGATCTGAAAAGCAAAACAGCCACTCACGGATTCTTACCTCAACCTCAGTCTAAAATGGCGATCCTGCCTCTTGGAATCTCAGAAGGAGACTGTGTCTCCGAGAGCTGTTTCCTCCCATTTTATAATTCTCTCTAGGGCTGGGATTAAAGGTGTGTGCCATTATGGCTACTGAGATTAAAAGTCTGTAAGGCTAACCAGTGGGACTGTTTTACTCTCAGATCTTTAGGCAGTCTTAGCCTTTAATCCCAGCACTCGAGAGACAGAGGCAGGTAGATCTCTGTGAGTTTGAGACCAGCCTGGTCTACAAGAGCTAGTTCCAGGACAGGCTCCAAAGCAACACAAAGAAACCCTGTCTTGAAAAACCAAAAAAAAAGAGAGAGAGAAAAGAAAAAAATGCTACTACACTCCTCCTTCAGGAACAGAATTAATTTGACTTGAAGATAGGTGGATTAGGGGTAAGGAAGACTGTTAGACTTTTACAAGGCAGGACATTTAAGCTCTTTGGTTGTAAGCTCAAAAGAGCTGGCCCGGAGGGTGATTGTTTCATCAGGTTGCATGAACCAATGGATGAAGATGCTTAGAGTACAGCTCTCTACAATGCACAGTTTAGCTGTATTACAGCTGAAGAGACATTTTTTCCTTGAGAAATTTTCTTTTTTTTAAATATTTATTTATTATGGATACAATATTCTGTTTGCGTGTATGCCTNGGTTGCTGGGAATTGAACTCAGGTCCTTTGGAAGAGCAGGCAATGCTCTTAACCGCTGAGCCATCTCTCCAGCACCGAGAAATTTTCTTTAGCTTAACTACAGACAGACCTTACAGTTTTTACTGGTGTGAATTAAGTCTCTGGGAACTTGGGAGATAAGATTCGTATATGTTTTGCATGTGAAACAGAGGTGAAATAGTAATGGACCTAATTTTTAATCCTTCCGATTGTGTTGAAACCCTAACCCTCAGTAAATGCAGTTTAGAGACAGGGCCTTTTAAGAGGCAGTTAGGTTTAAATAAATTCCTGAGATATTAGGGCCTTCAAAATAGTTGCTTTTCCTTATGTATTAGACATGGAGGCCAAGGTGATGGCTCCATGGGTAAATGTGCTTGCCTGGGCAAGCCTAGTGACTAGACTTCAGATCCCTGAAACACTGTACAAAGAGCGATAGCATGTCTCTGTGATCTCAGCCCTTCTGCAGAGAGATAGGAAGTGGATGCAGCCTGGAGTATGTAATAAAGCAGAGACAAGGAGACCCTGACACACACACACACACACACACACACTATGCTCTGAAGACGACCTTATAAACACACAGCAAGAGGACAGGCAACTCTCTGTTTATGTAACAGGAAGTGAGTCTCTACTAGACAGCACATCTGTTGACACCTTGGCCCCTGGAACAAACTGTGAAAAATAATTGTGGTTTTGTTATTGTTGTTTTGCTTTGAATTTAAGCCATTCAGCCTGTGGTATTTTGTTAGAGCTGTCTGAGCAGACCAAGATCTTAAGATAGAAATCTCAGTGAAATTTAAATGAAGTATCTATTTTCTTTGTCATATAATGCTTGGTTAGGCCTAAGGGTAAATAAATATTCACAGAACCTGGTGGTTTAGCTAATCAGTTATTAAACTTCTTTTCTGTTTTCAGATGTTCAGCCTGTTGCCTATGAAGAGCCCAAACACTGGTGTTCAATTGTCTACTATGAACTGAACAACCGTGTAGGGGAAGCTTTCCATGCATCTTCTACTAGTGTGTTAGTAGATGGATTCACAGACCCTTCGAATAACAAAAGTCGATTCTGCTTGGGATTGCTGTCAAATGTGAACCGTAATTCAACCATTGAAAACACTAGGCGGCATATTGGAAAAGGTAATCTTGTATTTCTTTCCATTCTGTTGAAGGAAGTCTTTTTCTATATTTTTGTACTGTCTGGGTACAATTCATTGTAGAAGGTACTGGAAACATCCAAAAAATCTTAAGGCATGGCTTTTGCCTCAAGTTGCAGGTTTAAAGAATGTTATCAAATAAAATGACGGTAAGTGTGGTCCTGCTCAGTTTCTGTTTCTAGTACTAGAGACCTGAAGTCCTGTTGTCTGCTTCGTCAAATTTCCCTAACATTTAGGGTCAATTAAGTCAGGTCTTAAATGGAAAGTAAGAGACATCGGAATTTACCTTGTTCAGAACAGTGCCCTCAGTAGCTAGACCAATGCTTGGCTCGTACATTACAAAAAAATCTTTACAAAATATGTACATGTTGTGAAGGATTAGAAATTTAAAATTTTTTGCATTTGGAGTGTTTTCTATTGTAAGATTAGCACAGTATTGGGGAAGTAGAGTTTGAGGTGGAAAATAGAGGGAGACTATCAATAAACCTGATGCAGTGGAGTTCATGTATAATCTGCCATGGGATGTAGTTGCCATGAAAGCACAGAAGTGTTGCATGCTGCAGGAATGCCAGTGTCTCATGTCAGGAGGCCTTGGAAGCACAGAACTGTGCACACGGCAAGGATGCCAGTGTCTCATGTCAGGGGGTCTCTTCAGTAGAGTGCTTTGCATGTCTCTTGAGCAGCTTTGCTTTTACATCCCTGCTACTCTGTGCTTCTTTAACATGAGTGTTAGTCAAAGATGGTAACAGTGGCAGGGAATCATAACTTTGATAGTCTTTCTTAAGAGAAAAGATTCAGAAAATAAGTTGAAGCCAGGTGAAGTTGCTCACACTTGTAATCCCAATACTTGGGACGCTAAGCCAAATTGAAGGCCAACCCAAACTGCATAGCAAAGCTGTCTTTAGAAAAACAAAACAAAAAACTGTACAGAACAAAAAACAAAACTGAACAGTTTCTCTTGATTTCAGTGTCAACTTGTCCTGACCTTTTTGTGGAAGGTGTCTCTCTTGAGTGTTGTTGACAATTTAAGGGGCATCTCTTTGGCCAATGCTAGGATCAGTTTTCCCGTATTTGCCAATATTCCCCTTCTGGAGTCTTTGATCTGCTTCATTTCTGTTTACTCAGAAGCAAACCACAGTTTTCAATACCATATGTTGATACAATACTGTTAATTTGGGCAGAGATTTGCATCTATGGAGATCCGGCTAAAAGGCACTGTGTGTGGTCGTGGACAGTAATGAAAACTTGTCCACTGAGGGGGTCAGTGTTCTCTTATCACCTAGAATATGACAGTTGCCAGCATGCTGTCCTATGAGTAAGACAAGAGTATGTGCTTCTGAACAACAGACTGTGACACAAATTTTATTTAAAAATAAAGCAAAGTCTCTGATTCTCTTCTGTATGCTGTGAATATGTTTTATTATCAATGGTTAATGAATAAAGCTGTCTCAGTCAATGGCTTAGCCAGGTGGGAAATTTGAACAGAGATATATATAGAGAGAGTAGCCAGAGTCAAGGAGATGCCGTGTAGCTGCTGAAGGAGAAGGAGGAGAAGGACATGTCGGAATCTTTCCGGTAAGCCACAGCCTTGTGGCGATACACAGATTAATGGAAATGAGTTAGATTAAGATGTAAGAGCTAGCTAGAAATATGCATGAACCATTGGCCAGACAGTGTTGTTTCTGTGTGGTTATTGGGTCTGAATGGCCCGGAAATGAACGAGCGGTCTCTGCCTACAGCCTCCACAGAAGCACATAAACAGACTGCATAGGAACATATGTGTAACTTAATCTGCTGCATGAGATAAGGTTTAAAAGGATATACACCAAAGTCAGAGCATTGTCTACTTATGGCTAAGAAAAACTTGAGCTAATTCCTAGATATATTGGATAAGTATTTGGTAAGTTAGCTTTTTAGCAATATAGGTTAAATTTTACTATTAGAACTGCTTTCTCATAGTATTTTTAAGTATATTTGTAGAAAACTTTAATAAGTTGTATTTTATTATTTTGTGTGTATGTATTTTACTATAGGTATATCTGTGCACTATATGCATACAGTGCCCTAAGAGGCCAGAAGAGGAGGGTTTCCTGGGACTGGAGTTAAAGATGGTTTTGAGCCTCTTTGTAGGTGCTGGGAATCCAACATGGGTCGCAGCCAGTACTCTGAACTGCTGAGCCATTGCTCCAGTTTCATGAAGGGGGGGTGGGGGGGAGAAACGGCTTTTTAAGAGAAAGGGAAATGAATCTGCCATTTCAAAGCTCTTTCTGTAATCTGAAGTCATTCGTATGTTTGGATTTCTGTGGGTGATGGTTGAAATGCTGTGGTCCTGTTTGTCAGCAAATGGTGGAAAACTTCACTAACGTTTATGATGATTGACGTGCCAGGTGTTTCTTTGAAAGTAGTCATAGAATGAATTTTTAAAGAGCGTCTTTTCTTTGGTAGAGAAACATGATGGTTGGAAAAGCAAACGTGGGGCAGACATCTTAATTACCCTGCCAATTGCAGTCCCAAGGATCTTTTAATTAGGCTGATTATTTTTGGCTACTGAAGGCCATCTAGTGGTGGTTGTTGGCATTTGTTGTGCCTTTCTAGATGCTGTGGTTCCTCCTCACTTGTCTGGCTCTCTGAGGTGCATTGCTTAGCCTCTCTCCGGTCACTTCTCTTTCAGGTGTTCATCTGTACTACGTTGGTGGGGAGGTGTATGCCGAGTGTCTTAGTGACAGCAGCATCTTTGTTCAGAGTCGAAATTGCAACTTCCACCACGGCTTCCACCCCACCACTGTCTGTAAGATTCCCAGCAGCTGCAGCCTCAAGATTTTTAACAATCAGGAATTTGCTCAGCTTCTGGCTCAGTCTGTCAACCATGGGTTTGAGGCCGTGTATGAGCTCACCAAGATGTGCACCATTCGAATGAGTTTTGTCAAGGTGAGTGGTTTGATCCCTACTATGACTTTAGTCATTGTAAATATGTACACATTATTAAAAATTACTAGATGAACAAATCACTACTTTTGACTCAGTTTGATGCATTGCAAGTGAATTCTCAAATTTAACATTTTAACCATCTGACAGATTATTTCATTTTATAATATACATAAAATCCTTGATAATTTTAATATTGGGGTAAGGATTAAGTTTATAAAATATTTCAGTTAGCAGACTAAATTTTTGGAAAGCATTTAATATTAAAATTGCATTTTGAGTGCCTCAGATTCCATGGCAGTGACTCTTGAGATTGAATTATAGTGCTAACTTACCTTTACTGTGGCTCAATCCTGTTACAAGGATTTATAAAGCCTATCATCTACTTTTTTGTTGTTGTTTGTGTTGTTTTTAGTCATTTTCAAGACAGGTTTTTCTGTGTAGCTGTTATGGAACTCACTCTTAGACCAGACTGGCCTTGAACTCAGAGATCTGCCTGTCTGTGCCTCCCAAGTGCTGGGATTAAAGGTGTGTGCCACGCTCACCTGGCAAGAATGACACTATCATTTACTCTTGTGGCCTGCTGTTACTGAACATTCCAAAGATTGTGTCTCATTAGCAAAATGTTGAGGAAGTTCCACAGTTGGCTCTGCTCCATCCTGGTGCTGGAGGGTTAGCACAGGGAGAGCAACAGCACTGTGTGTGCAGTCTGTGTGCTTGCTTGTGTTGTTGTTGTTGTGTGTTTCATTTTTTGGCATTTAATCCCAGTCTACTGTTTCCTTGCTGCTTGTCAGTCATCTGAATTTACTTTCTCTTCCCATTTTGAAATATGGCTTTGTCTTTTATTCTCCTGTCTCTCTTCATTTCCCCCACTTCCCTGGGGCAAGGACCACTATAAACAGAAAGACAGAACTTGATAAATCAAGAAAATAAAAGTGAAAATTATATATATATTTCTGTTTTTATCTGAAAGTTACTTTATCTTATTAATTTCTCACCTTTAAGAATAATGGCTTAATGTAATTACTAGAGGAAATAAAAAACAGACAACAGCAAAAGCCCCCAAACCCTGAAGACCTTTTTCTGTGAGAGATCATAGTCTGTGGCCTTTGTAAAATTAAAAACATTCTGAAATATATTTGTCCCCATGGGTCTATATCAGAAATTCTGTTATTTATTAAAAGTTTATAGCTTTGAATAATGCAACTATTTTCTTTTACTATCATGTCACATGAATGCTGATTGGTTTTCGGTAGATGTTCAGTTTAAGTATACTTTTTGTGCTTTTACAGTTAAACTTTATTGTTAAAGTTGGTATAGACTGTTGACTGTTCAAGAGGGATTTGCTTTGCTGTCTATTCCTTTTCAGGGCTGGGGAGCAGAGTACCATCGACAGGATGTTACTAGCACTCCATGCTGGATTGAGATTCACCTCCATGGGCCTCTTCAGTGGCTGGATAAAGTCCTTACTCAGATGGGCTCTCCTCTGAACCCCATTTCTTCTGTTTCATAGTGCAGAAGTATTCTTTTCAACTATATTTTTACTGGACTTGTTTTAATTTTAGAAGAATTTCCAGTACAGATGCTGTGAGCTGACATGGAAAAACAGATATTATTGCTTATTTTTTCTATATAATTGTGACCAACACATTTGTATTTTGTGATGAATTTACATTTGTTTGTATTCATGTTCATTGTAACTTTCAAAAGTATTGTAAACAATGTAGAGTATTTCGCCCCCGTTGAGAAGTTTGGCATTGATGTTAAACTGGAACATGCTTTTGTTTATTGTCCCAACCGTTTTTTACAAAGCAGTGTACCACATAATGAAGATTTTCCTGGAAGAGGGCATAGAAAGTGGAAAGTCCTAGGTGATGAGTTTCTAGTCAGGTCTTTTTCCTGCCACCTTTGAAAAAGCTTAGTACATTGTTTTGCAAAGACATGGTAGAAGCTTAAAGGAAACTATTGAATCTCTATTTGAAGGATACTGTGCACTCCTGATGTGTTTGGTGAAAGCAAGGTGGTGGATCTCTAGATGTCATAGTTGACATTTGGTATAGCTGGTGTTTGTCAGTGTAATGTGGCTCTGTGCTATATATCATTTGTAAAACATTTCCATTTTAAAAATGTCTATTATCTGTCATTTACTCAAGTTTGTCATAAGTTTTATTGAACAGTTCAGTGTGTACATGGCCTTGTTCAGCTGTGTTTGCTGCTTTGGGCCAATGTTTCAAGAACTCTAATTTTAATGTGCATTAACCTTTTCATTTTGCACTTTTATGGGTGACAGTTTTAGTGTAACCTCCGCTAGAACAGTCAGGTGACCTGATCTTAGCTCTTCCCTTTACTTCCTTGGCACTCCTTTGTATCAGCACTGCCATTTAGAGATTCCAGTTGTGCGACATGATGCTTTTCCTAGCTTTTATCTTTTAATCTCATGTATGAAGTTGTTATTCTATAGCTCTAACTAAGGTGCCTATTAATTCCCTACAATTTTATGGGTGTTATTAATGTTGAAAGATCATATACTTAATACTATTGCTCTTACACCAGACTTTCCATACAAGGACCTATGCAGTGCAGCGATCAGGCTCTTTGGGTGGGTCCCGAGGATGAGGCTGCTGGTGTGCTGGTGACCAAGTCATCAGTGGGGGTTGGGATAGCGCATTTGTAACATCATGTAACAAAGAATGTAGATTTGTGTCTCTCAGCATCAATGCTCTGCCTTTTTCTTTTATTCTTTTAGAACCTACCTTGATGCTAGTCTCCAGAACACCATCTTGGATGTCAATGCTCTAAGACACCCATTTAGTTCACTGTGCCTTTGGCCTTAGGGAACGGTCATATGGACAGTTTCGCCCTGAGAATGAAGACACTACTTTGATAAAGAAAAAAATGACCTAATTTCCCTATCAGAACAAGAAGCTTGATTTCCTGGTGCCACTTTATTCTGCTGCTGAAAATGTTATTTTGGTTTGACTTTTTATAATGCCCTTCCTGCCGTTATGGGGAAAACAGCTTTTTGGGGGGTGGGTGGGGGAGGCATGAGTCCCCTTGTTTTCTGTGTCATTATTTATTGCCTTTCAGAGTGTAGCCATTGGGTGGCTTCATTCCTTCCAAGAAGTGCTTTGCTGGGCCTTCAGTAGCTTGAGCTTTCATGGCGCAGTCTTTAGAGCAAATTTGCAGGTCTCAAGTTGAATAACAGGTACCCATCAGTGAGCTCTGCTGAAGTCTGGAAAGAAGTGCCTTGCTAGTTCCTTTTGTCGACAGTGAGTTGGTTATGTTGTTTGTCCACAGTCATGTCACAGCCCTCCGGGTTGCAGGGTTCTATGTGAATGGTAGGACTGAAGCTCTTAGCTGTCCAGAGTTTCATGGAGAAGTCCAAACCTATTTCCTAAAAGTTGTCAACATCACATCTGTGTCTGTAAATGAAAAATGCAGTCTGTCTGCCTGCGCCTGTAATGTTTAAGGACATACGTCTGTGGGTAGGAAAAAAAAGTGTGCAAAGCAGGTGCACAACTCTGGCCTTCAAGAAGCAGTTCTTGTGAAGAAGCCATTCAGAAGGGTGTGGCTGCTTGGCATTTGTGAGGAATGGTGGTGTCAGACCCAGAGCAGCAGCGGTACGTCTCTCTGTGATGAGTCTCCTGCAGCCCGGACTGGCATTGACCGTGCTAACTTGCTGAGGGTGGCCTTGAGCTTCTGATCCTTCTGTGTCTACCTCCCAAATGCTGGGATGACAGATAGCCACTTTTGTACCCATCTCTGTGGTGTTGAGGATCAGACTCAGGACTTCATGCATGCTAGGTGAGTGCTCTACCAACTGAGTGACATCTCGAGTTCAGTGACCACATTTTTAGTGTGCAAAATATATTAATATATGCCAGATAAAATAATAGATTTGCAAATAATGAAAATTGCCATCAGTTTGGTGAATTCTGCAAATGGTAGAATCAAAATCTCAGTCATGGAATACAGCAACAAGATGCATCTAGAAAAAAGCATGGCCTGAGGAGGCCATTTGACTGGTCTGTCTACAGGGTAGCATGATGGCCTGGTTGTTACCAAACTAAACTTATGGCCTATAAGTAGTAGGCGTGCTGTTGGCCATCCAGAATGACTACTCTGCTTTAGATAAAATTGTAAGAAGTCAGTTTTAAAATCACAAACAAATAGAACAGAATATGAATCTTTTTCTGTGTTGTTTCATAGTTGCTGGTATATGAAAAGTGGTCATAGAAGTATCTGGATTGCTAACATGAGACCAGTATTAAGATTGCTAGATACACACTTCAGCCATAGGGAATTTGATGGTGTTGATAACGTGTGGACACCCTTGGGGGTGTAAGTGGCAGTGACTTTGCGATACGAGATGTACTGTCGAAGTAACACTGGGACTGCCTGCGAGGACCTGCGGAATATTTCCGTCCCTGGCCAGTAGTGCCCTCGTGAGGAGAGACACCTCATGAAACCGAGTCGGGGGTGTGGTGTGCCCATGTTGCTGAGAGCATCACAGTGGCATAGGCCCTGTCCTCGTGCTTTTCCTAGTCATTTCCCTGGAGCACTTGGATCGTCTTTCTCTTCTCACTTCAAGTTTTTTCTCCTTTTGATTCCTGAAGATGAAATATTCTTAAAAATTACTGGTTTTTAAAAATTTATTTCTTTGGGGTTTTGTTGTTTTGAGACATAGTCTCTCTATATAGCCCTGGCTAACATGGAAATTACTGTGTATGCTAGCCTCAAACTTGAAGTAATTCTCTTGCCTCTGCAGTTCTGGGGTTACAGGCACATGGCCCGGTACAGTGACCTCTAGTAGTTTTTAGAGTTCAGCCTCTGGTGATGGTGCGCATTTAGACCTATTATTTTTAAAGTGCTCTGAACCCCTTCTTTGTCTACCAGGTAAATTCTCTGCTGTCTGGGGTCTCAGTAAAAATGTATGTTCTCAGTATACACACAGCTAAATAAGCAGGCAACTTTTAATGTAGGTGACCTGTGGTTTTAGAAGCATTTCATGATCTTAGGGGAGGGGATTTTCCTAAGCGGTGGTTTGTAGGGCCCCGATACTAAGGAGAATCACCTTTTGAAGGTGATCTCCAGTGTGTGACTGTTCCCTCACAGCAGTAGGGGTTTCTCCTTTGGAAGGTGCCAGCTCTTAGAAGTTTTGTTTAATAAGATGCATGTATAGGAAATGAGCATGAAGGTATTTGTTCTACACTAACAGTTTTCTGTCTGCTGGACGGACACTTGAACAGTTCTGTAGACTCTGTTGGGCTGCAGTGGAGTGTGTGCTGATAATGGTAGTGGCCTCAGTGGTGGAGCACTTCCCTGGCAGGCTAAAGCCCTGTGTTTAGTCCCCAGCCCTGCATAAACCAAACCAAACAGCTCTCAGATGCACCAGTACTGTAACTGAAGCGACCACCCACAACTGGATAGTGTCAGAACCAAGGACAACAGAGTCTTAGCGACATCCTAAAAAGTGAGAATCCATGTTAAAACACTTAGTCAGTGACTGTTGCTGCTCATTGATGACCTTGTCCCCTGCCAGGATCCAGTGCTGGAGCATTGGACCTCAGAAGAGGAGTTTGTGTCCTTGTCCAGGTGAAAATCAGCATAAACAGTTATCATTTAAAGATTTGTTTGAAGTCGCCCTTCTTAAAAATCCCCGAATTTTGTGTGCAGGTGGGACACCTGCCGGCTCCCTGTGCCCCTCTGTGGGTCCTGTTTGTTACTGTGAACTGGTGTTAGCCATAACCGCACTCCAGTTAGGCCAAAGAGTCAGTCCTAAGTTCTTTTGAAAGAAGGTTTTTTAGAGTCGGCTGTCCTCTTCTGAGGCCATTGGCGATGCTGCTGCTTTGGCATTCTATGGAGCTAAAGTATGGGGATCGTAAGTAATGCTTGTTGGTCCGTGGCACTTTAGCATGCCTGGTTAAAGTTGTAATCTGAGTTTACTTACTTCAGTTTGGATAGGAATATAGTCATGGAGAATGAATAGCTTGTGTGTCCCTGCCTTCTTCGAGGAAGACATCTCCCATGTGGATGGCGGAGAGCAAGAACCGACGGCTGCACTGTGGTCTGCTTGCCTACATTGGACCTGCTTCCCTTCATGTCGTAGGAGACGAAAACTAGCAGCATGCTTCAACTCCGCTCCTTTTTGATACTTACAAAAACGTATTAGGTTTTACTATATTGTGCTTCTCGAAGCCATAACTCTTAAGCAATTTGTTTTGCATATTGTTTGCTAATACTTTATTTTAATAAACCTCAAAATGTGCTTGCGGTGTCTGTTTTTGTTTATTTCCTGGTTCCCTGCCCTAATTCATGATTCATATAGTAGTGAGCTAAGGAGGGCGAGGTTTTCGTTGATGCAGAATTCTCAGTGCTGTGGAAAGGAGGTGCATAGACCACACGTGCCCTCTAACCACACACGTGAACTGGACTTGGAAAGTTTTGTCCATTTCGTTTGTATGGGAGTTGCTGTCTTGTTCCTTTTTGTGTTTTGTTTTGAAGAACGATTGAGGCCTATTCTGGGGTGTTTTAGTTTAGTCAGTGTGTTCTAGATCTGTCCTCTAAGTGATGGGCTTGCCTAGCAGAGTTGGCTGTGTAGTGTGCCTGGCTGTATTTGAGTCCTGGGCCTATGACTCTGCGCTCCTCAGCAGGATGCTTAGTTACTCTGTGCCTCAGATTCTGCAGCTATAAAATAGAGTTCTACTTCATAGAAAAATTAAGTGAAGCAATGCAAATCAAAGTATTTAGGCTACTACTTGGGATAAAATAATTCATTAAAATTACCTGTTAAGTCTTGTTACTTTGACTTCATGCAAGTATTTCTAATACTATTTGAACCTTGACCCTGGTTGATAAACTTGGTCAGTGGTCTACATAATGAACTAACTAAACTTAAAAAAAACCCTTTTAAAAGTTATTTATTGTGTGCATGTACATGTATGAGCAATCATGTAGTGTGCTAGTTGAAGTCAGAGAACAACCAGGATTCTCTCCCACGGGTCACACCTGAGTCCTCAGGCTTGGCAGCCTGTGCCCTAGCCCTTTGGCCCTGCTAGATCTTTTTTTTTTTAATTTTTTTCTCCTTTTATGTGGTAACTGAAGGCAGACTAGCTTCTATGATCCTCCCTCTGGTGTGTGCTTCCCCTGGCATGAAGGAAAAAACCATGGCCAGAAGGAGAAAACACTAGATTCTTTACCCCAATAGAATAAACTTAAAGGACACAGCATTCTTTCAGCCTAAGTCTTTCCTTTTCCATTTTGCTGCCTTAAAGGTTAAGGGAGTGGGGTAGCAGGAAACTTTGAAGACAAACTGTAGGCATCTTGATCTCCCCTGGACTTAAAGGTATTTAGATGGGAAAGGGTAAGAGTATTTTGGCTGGTGTTTAGGACTCTCCATGTTGTATTGAGAGGGAAGTAATGTGTGGCTCCTGGGGAGAGGAATGTCCGGGAGCAATTGGTTCATGTGTAGAGATAGGTTTTGTTTTTTTATTTTTGTTTGAACCAAAGTCTCATATAGTCATGTAGCCAAGGGTGACCCTGATTTCTGCATCTCTTGCCTCTAGTTCCTGAGTGCTGGGCTTACAGGCATGGCCCACCAGGCAATGTCGTCAAACCCAGGACATTGTGCATGTTAGGCAGATGCTGCCTCGGCTGGGTTATGACTCCCCCAGATTGATTTTGCAAAGTTCCTTTTACTTTGCCTTAATCTCTCACCCCTTCTTCATTCCATAAACTTTACTCACCTCATTTTAAGGGTTTTATTTATTTTTTGGATTTTCGAGACAGAGTTTCTTGGTAATTTTTCGTGCCTGTCCTGGAAATAGCTCTGTAGACCAGGCTGGCCTTGAATTCACAGAGATCCGCCTGCCTCTGCC
>LOJH01024584.1:7905-26786 GCA_001685095.1 Ellobius talpinus
GTAGGTTCACTCACATCTCTTAACTGAGGGGTTAGCGGGTCCCAGGCAGACAGACGTGTCTGTAGGTTCACTCACATCTCTTCTAGCCGTTCAGTGGTCATTTTTATTGAGTTCTTCTCATTTCAACCTTTTCTTCAAGTTCCTACTGGAGTCATTCTAGATTCAACTTGGAGTCAATAGCTGTCCAGCAGCGTGACCCTGCTGCCAGGACGCCGTGCAATCATGCTTTTTAGTGTGCAGTACTGCAGGCTGGGGCTGGGGGCTCTGTGAGAGAGACCGCATGCTTAGTAGCATGGCTGTGGCCCCAGAACCATCCCCAGCATGGGAGGGAAAGATAAAGCTACAGTTTGCAGATGAGCCACTGCTTGCGTTCACATGTGTGTAATTTTAAGTCACGTTTCCCTACCGCTTATTAGAACAGTTGTTTTTAGAATCCAGATTTAGGAACTTGAATGTGCCATCGTTAACATGTAAACCTTCATGCCAGGGACTACTGCAATGTGGAAGGAAGGTCGTGATTGTTACCAGTTTAGTGCAGCTAACTGTAATTCTTGCCATTCTTGTAAGAATTTTTTCAAGTACATTCATTAATGTGTCCAGTTGGCACAACCCTAGGTCATTAGTACTGTCCGCTCTACTGTATGGCTTAGGAATATTCAAAAGTGCCATCAGTAGATGGATTAAGGGATGTTTTCTGACTCTAAACAGTATAAACTTGGGGCATATGTTAGTACATTTGTGACAGGTCTTATGTAGCCCAGGCTGGCTTCAAATTTGATATGTAGTGAAGGATGTCCTTGAATGAGTCCACCTACTTCTGTCTCCTGAGTGCTGGGATTCCAGGGGTCTGAGACCAGTCCCCTCCTATCTGTCTCTCCACCATGGGGTAAGCCACCCCACTCCACCACCTGCTCACTCCTGTAGTGTTGAACCTTCCCATGTGCACACCCAGAAGTATCTGAGCCAAGTGGCTGTGGACCTCTGAAACTGACCCAAAATAAATCCTCCTATAAATGTTTTCTGAAGACAAATGGCTCCATAGTAGATCTTCATTCCTGCTCTACATCCCTCTTGATGCAATCAGCCATCCCTCTTCACACGGCTCGGTTCTTTTTCTTTTCGGGTAGTTTCGGGTAGTAGGTAGAAGTCATTGTGGGTGTTTTCTTTTGCAGTGCTGGGGTTGAAGCCAGAGCCTTGATGCTAGGCCCTGAAGCACATCCCTAACCCAAGAGTAGAAAAACTTCTGACCCCTTGATAGGCAGGAGAATGTACTTAGTGTCCTTTTAAAATGGTTAAGGCAATCAGTTTTGTTATATGTATTATGCCCCAGTAAAATTTGTTTGTTTGTTGTTTTGTTTTGTTTTGTTTTCCGAGACAGGGTTTCTCTGTAGCTTTGGGCCTGTCCTGAAACTCTCTCCGTAGATCAGGGTAGCATCTAACTCACAGATCTGCTTGTCTCTGCCTCCCAAGTGTTGGGATTAAAGGTATGCACCACCTCCACCTGGCTTGCTACGTAATTGTGTGTGTGTGTGTGTGTGTACGTGCGCGCGCGTGTGCAGGTGTGTGTGGACCATGTGCATGCAAGAGGCCAGAGATCATTAGGTGTTCTCTATCATTTCTCTATTCCCTTGAGACAGGGTCTTTTCTGAACTTGGAACTGTTTTTTTGGCAACAGTGGTGGTCAGCAAATACTCTTGCCTCTGAGCCATCTCCCTAGCCCCTTACTATGTTAACTTTTTAAGTGTATATTTGGTTTACGCTATACAAATAAACATAAAAGCCAAACCTAAACCCTGGTTCACAGAGGCAAACTTTTTCCGACATGCTTCTCCACTCTTTTAGTATTCTGTTTCCCAATCCAGTCAGGGAATGCCCTACATGTCTGCTTAGTCATACTGTTCAAGTTATTAGAGTTAGCTCTAAGAGCTAGGGGTCCATAATTCCATGGATTCCACATGAATAAACTACAAAATTCGCAGGAATAGACACCAGCCACACAGAGTAATTCTTTTGATCCTTGCCCCAGTTCCCACAGGAGTATTTGGCGACTGTCGGTGGCTGCTAGTCAGGAGGGCTGCTGCCAAGCACTGCCCCACCATCGTGAGTTCCTGTGCTCACACCCTCAGCCTCTCTGCATTGTGTTGTAAGAGTATTCCCCATCTGTTTTCCCAGTGGCCTGCACCCGCCACCAGAACAGTTCTTTCAGTGACTGCTGCCTGATGAACTGAGGGGCTTCTCTGTCCTGGAATGTCACAGCTCTGCTCATCTCCAGGGAGCTCTTTGCCCCCACTTTCCTATAAGTAAAGCCTCCCATGAAACACAGCCCCTCTGCCAGGTGTTTTCAGTCATCCCATATTGCTCACCAAAGTCTTCCTTCCTTCCCCTTGAATGCCTCTGGACATTCAAGCCTTCATCTTCCTCAGCCTTCCAGTGTAACAGGAGCCCTCCCTTTTGAGCCACCTATTTCCCTGACCTTCATGTTGGGTATTCCAGACAGCTTCAGGCTTTGAACTGGACCTGTGTGTGAGATAACACCTTCACTTCCCCCTGTTTCTGTTTCTATGCTGTGAGAGCTTGGAGAAAGCCAGGAGAGAGACTAAAGAGTGAAACCTGACTGCCAGACTCCTGCAGAGGTAGCTGAGTGAAAAGAGCATCTCAGCTATGACATCCGTGACCCAGAGCAGAGGAACCAGAAGCTAGGTGGACAGAGGAAACCAAGTCCCTCCTCTGCCCGTGACTGTTCTGCCCACTCCCTGGTCCCTCTCCGACTTTACTCCTTTGTTTCTCCTTGTGCATTCTGTCTCCCTGCTACTGCTCCTGCCCCCAGTTGGTTGACTCCTCTGCTGTCCCTCCTGTGTCTCTCACTCTTCCCACCCTGCTTCACTTCCTTCTCCATAGCAGAGAGCATTAATGTATAGATTTCACACTTGTCCTATTTTTCAGCTGTGGCTTCATGTGTTATTAATAGAGCCAATAGATGGGCTGTGCTCTGAGCCTTCCCCCTCCCCTTTCCCCTAAGAATATTTCATCATACATATTTTTTTATTTTTGCTTCATGGCTTTTAATTGATTTTTCTTCCCATGGATCTTCAGACTTCTGTAGGAAAACTCCTTGTTCTCTGAAGCAGGGAATCTGGAGCTCTGCACAGCACCCCGAATAGTCCTCAGCAGGATGTCACCTGTCCTGCCTGCAGTCCCTTCCCCTGCCCACTACACCACTGCCCAACACACTGAATGGTCCTCAGCTGGCATCACCTTCCCTACCTGCACCCAAACGGTCCTCAGCTGGCATCACCTGCCCTACCTGCAGTCCCTCCCCCTGCCCACTACGCCACCCAGAAACCTAGGCATGGACCTTTGCCTATCGTGTGAAGGAGTCTCATTAAGTCCTTTCCTCTCCCCTTAAAGCTGGACCTAAGTCCCCTTCTTTGCCACATTATCTTTCGGGGTGCAGACACTGGCAGAATGACACTTTCTAGGTCTCCTCAGTGCCTGGGTTCCCTATGAACTGGATTCTGTCCAACATGCTGAGCTTTAGAGGCTAAAGCTGGGCATCAACAACCTTGCTGGCATGTTTTCTAGATCACACACGATTTCCTGGGCCATTCCTAACTAGGGCTTAATGTCCTGCGTCCACGCCCTCTCCCAGCTCCCTCCTAGCTGTCAGTCACCCTGCTCCCTCACTTCCTTAGAGTCAGGATAGTCCCTTCTCTGTGGAACACAGAAAGCATCTTCCATTCCAGCACTGGGCAGCTGGAGCTCCCAGTCCCTGCTTCCCCACTCTCCCCACTTCCTCAGAGTACCACCTGTGTTGGTTCCGTACTTAAGCCGGGGCTGCTGCCCAGAGCTGCCCTCTTATTGATAAGTGACAGCCTGAGATCCTGGGAAGGCATGCCCAGCTGCCAGCAGCATATGGATGCTGAGCCAGGTACACAGCTGCTTGCATAGCAGCAGGCCCCATGGCCATTTCCTGCTTTAAAATGAGCCTGTTATACTGAGGGGTCTTTAAGATCGCAAGTCGCCTGTGTTATCTAAGTTGCTACATAGTTTTGCAAGGTTCTGCAAACAGCAGGATTCCATTCAGGAAGTCCTCAGCAAGGCGGGGCCTGGGTTACTGATGTCACTGTCCTGATGGCAGATTTATAGGCTTTCACTGTGGGGAAAGGCTCAGCTCTGCCTCCTCTGGGGCTGGAAGGTCGGCTCTCTGCTGGTTATGAAAGCAGTGGGGGCTGCTGTGATGTGGCCTAGCTGTCCAGGAAGCTGGTAGTGAGGTCCGCCCCTGAGAGGTCAGAGGGGCAGATGTGATAACCAGGCAGTTCTTATTGTCAGCTCTCCTGTGTCTGTCTTTCAAATGACATTAAGTTGGTGATAAAGATGGGGAGTTAACTGGTACAAAGACCAGATGGTGAAAAGGAAATTAACACTCCAAGGCAGAGGACAGCCCAGCAGTCCCGGCTTGCAGGGCTTCCGGATTTTTCATCTGCCTGTGACCAGAAATGCAACAGAAGACTCAGGTCGGGGCAGGGGATTTAGTCAGGGTGTCTGAGCCCTGAGCCACTGGTGTTCTGACCATGCTAAGGAAAAGGCAAGGTGAATCACTTGACTTCCCCAGGGCCTAAATCCCTCTGCTGTCAAGTTCTTGGCTTCCTTCCCCATCTGCCTCTTCAGCGCTATGCAGGTTGGGAGCTGGAAAGATGGACTGGGAACCTGCCTCAGCCTCCAGTGGCAGGTGAACACAGAGGAGCTTGGCTGGGGCTTGCCCTGGTAATTATGGTGGCAAGGAACTGGGATGCTGGAAGCAGAGCTCAGCCCTAGTCCAAATCTTAGGACCAGAAAAGCTCTGCTGTAACTCAGTTCATGGTGGAAGACCTAGGGACGGCTGGGGTAAGTCTGTGTCTGGATTACGAGGCCAGCAAGCCTAAATCCTGACGTCATGGCTGCAGAAGGAAAACCTGTCCTCCGCTCTGATTGCTGAACCTGCCTCAGAGGGCAGGGCTGCCCTGGAGACACAGACACACCCAGAACAGAGCTCCACCAGCTTTCTAGGGATTTCTAATCCAGTCAAGCCCATACTGACTGACAAGTCTCAATGCTTGGCTTTGGGCATTTGACCCAGCAAGTAAACAGTTGTGGTTGTCAAGGGAAGTGTGAGAAGAAAGCTAGGTAGCTGAGATAAATAAAGCCCCTTGGCTCCAGAACATTTCTGGAAGCACAAGGAAGGATCGAGGAGGAGATCTGGCCCACAACAGGAGACAACTAAATTCTGCTGTCTCTGGTGCTCACTCCACTGACCTTAGGTTTGAACTATGGTGTCTGTGCAAAAGCCCCAGAACACTCTGACCTGTGTGTTTTATGCTGGTTCCCACGTGGGCTTTATTTGTAACCTGTAGAAGAATCCAAGAGCTCCTAGGTGTGCTTGAGCCAAGGCAGGGGGCAAGGCTCACCAGCTTGCTTCTGTGAGGATCCTTTAAGCTCCTAAAGGACAGGGCCACCTCTAATCTGTGTCTTGCCAGAGCCTAGTAAAGCTCAGAGGTGGCAGCTAAAGGGACAGACTCATGGTGTAACCAGGTCCCAGCCCAGCAGGTTTAGCAAGGGAGAAAATATCTCTCACTGGACAGGAAAAAAAAGCCAAATTTAAACTACCCAGAATCTGTCACTGTATTAAGCCATCCTTTTCCACTCTTAACAATGCATATGAAACCAGAGCTTGTGTACATGCATGGAGGTGCTGGAGAAGGCCAGAGTGGGCAGCAAATCCCCTGGGGCTGAAGTTAAAGGTGGTTGTCCTGGTAACCATAGGTGCCGGGAGCCAAGCTAGGGGCTTTCTGAAAAAGCAGTATATGTCTTGCTCAGCCATCTCCCCAGCCCAGCAAGATGTTCTTGATCCTCCTGCCTCCACCTCCCAAATGCTAGCCTAGCATTGGTCATGCACCTCTGTCATCAGGGTGGAGGAAGGGAAGGTTTTGGTTGGGGACTGGCATTAATTGGACCTCTCTGGAAAGCTATTTTTCAGATAACAGTAGAGCAGACTGTCCTTGTTGGGGCTTGGGTTTTCACTCCTAACTCGTCTAGTTTTTGAAGAGTGCATCAATTCTACCTGGTTTGTCTGCGATCTTCATGGTTACCTGGGAACAGAGGTCTGGTTGTTCCTGGACCCGCTACCAGCTAAATGCTCATGTGGTCTTGAATAGGTCATTTGACCTCTCTGTGTCCCCAACTTCAACTCTGCCCCTCAGAGCAGCCACAGCAGCCCAGCATGGACAGAGATGATGTCCTCAGCCTCTACCACTGGACACTATGCATGCTGCAGCCTCCAAAACAGGAGAAACAGTCCCAGACCAGTGTGTGGCCTCATAGAGTACCAGGCCAGCCCTGGAAGCACCAGTATAGGAGACAAGCAATCCACTTGTGTCCACTGTGATGCACAGGCCTCAGGTACACATAGGAGCCTGCAGACAGGGAAGTGGGAGAGGGTGCAACTGACAGTCAGGGGCCCAGCTGTAAAGTGAATGGGCATGTTGCTTTCCAAAGAGCATTTCCAGGGTCCTTCCCTGGAATGAGCCTCTGTGGACACCAAAATAATGGAGGGTGTAGAACACAGAAGCAAACTGCCTGGTGAAGGCAGACAAGAGGGGAAGCAGGAGTCGCCGTTGTGTGGGAGGGGCAGAAGCCTGCTGGAGAGAGGACATGATGGGTGAACTGAGTAGCCCAGGGGACAGCCCCAGGTCAGCTTGGATGATCAACCCCTGGAGCGCCTAGCATGGCAGAGAGACCTGCAGCACAAAGCCAGGAAGTGGGTGGCAGGCATCTTCTGCCCACATGGGTGCTGGGAGAGCACAGAAGAGTCAGCTTCCTGAAGAGGGTTCTGAGCAGGACACCTTAATACTCCCTGCCTGGGTGAGTGGGAAAGGTCAGATGGGAGTGGAGGGCATGAGGGGAAGGATGAGTGAGGCTCCTGGGGCCTGAAGTCAAAAGCAGAGTGAGAACTGAGCTCTGGCAACCTAGCTGGGGCGCCATATGGGGGCATAGGAAGCTTTGGTGCCCCATGGAGGTTGGTTGAAAGGGAATGTAGGTCCCTCAAACCTGTCCATGGGATTCTTGGTAGTGAGCTTGCCCAGTGACTTCCCTTAGTACCTTGGGAAGAAGGCAGATTAGGCTAGAACTGATTAACAGCTCCCTCGAAAGGAGCCAAAGGTGAGTGGACATTTTCCCAACACCCTTTCGACTCAACAGAGGACCCTTTACAGGGACCCATGACCAGTGCTTCCCTAAAGCCTCAGTAACTGATAGCTTTATTATTTTTAAATGTGTGTGCACGCACACATGCAGATGGTTGTGAGCCACCTGATGTGAGTGCTGGAAATGGGACTTACATCTTCTGGAAGAGCAGCAAATTCGCTTAAATCCCAGTCATCTCTCTGGTTCCACTGGTAGCATTGTTGACATGGGTGGGCCCAGTCATGCCCTTTCACCCTGTTTCTCTTTCTGTTCTGGACATCAGGAAGCTCCATGTCAGTGTCAAATTCCTCTTCCTCCCATCTTTGGCATTGTACAGGAAATGATCTTTGCAGTCTTGAATACTTGCCCCACCCCCACATTTCTTGCACTTGAACTCAGACATGCTAGGCAAGTGCTCTCTCTGCCATTGAGGTACATGTCCAACCTCTTGTCTATGGTCATTTTAATCATAAGCTACCTCTAATACTTCTTGGAATAAGACAGAACAGACAGCCTTATTTTTGTTTGTTTTTTGATTTTGAGACATGGGCTTACTATGTAGATCAGACTGGCCTCACAGAGGTCTATCTGTTTCTGCCTCCTGAGTACTAGATTAAAAGCAGGAGCCACACACCCTGCTAGATATATTATTTCCTTAAAAGTCATATGTATTAAGTTGGTGCACAAAGATTGAGGTTTTAGACAGTGACTAAACCATTATAGCTTGGCATGAACATGTCTTTTAACCAAAATAGGAACCATCAAATTCAACATGTTTTTGCCAACAAGAAGTATGTTTATTTATCCCGGTACCATGAGACTCCTTGCTTGGGCATTTGAAGGACTCTTGGAGAGCAGCATCTGCATCCTGCTGGTGGTGAAAGTGAAGTGTTTCCTGAAATGCTTGAAGACGTGGTCATCAGTTGCTGAAAGGTCAGGTGACGGTGGGTGAGGCAAACTCCGGAGTCCAACATGCTCAGCTTTTAAAACTTGGGTTGTACAATGTTGGATATTGTCATGGAGAACTGGGTCCTATAGTGGTATGTTATTTGTGTTTTAATAAATAAAGCTTGCCTGAAGATCAGAGGGCAAAGTAGCCACACTAGTCATCCATACAGGTCAGGAAGTGATGGCACACACCTTTCATCCCAGGACTCGGGAGACAGAGGCAGGTGGATTTCAGTGTGTTCAAGACCACCGTGGGCTACACAAGATCAATCCAAAAACAGATCCAGATGTTGGTGGCTCACATTTTAATCCCAGTGATTGGGAGTCACACTTTTAACTCCAGCACTAGGGAGGTGGAGACAGGAGCGATATGGCTGGGTGGAGAGAGGAACATAAAAGGGAAGAAACAGGAACTCAGCGGAGTGTGAAATCTGAGGATTCATGCAGACAGGATCTTGCCCTTTTGGTCCAAAGATTTGGTAGAGGTAAAAGGTCTCTCTAGTGGCTTGGCTGCTTTGCTTTCCTGATCTTCAGCATGAACCCCTAATATCTGTCTCTGGGTTTGTATTATTCATGCTACAAGGTCCTTTCTGTTGACCAATGCCAGCTGTGGGCACTGCAGTTTTGGGTGTGTCCCACAGGTTTTGCTGAGCATACTCCTCAGATGTGCTTCACCAGGACTCAGAAAGCCCAGACACCAGTGACCACGATAAATTTTGGTGAGACTTTGGCTATGGGAAGTGCTATGGGGCATCTTCTCTGCCCAGCAACTGATGTGGCATCACTGGTTGTCACACACAATCCACTTTTCATGGCACATCACAATCCCATGGAGACTTGGTGCGTTGTGCAGAACAAAAGAGGACGACACAGTACAAAATGGGGATTTTTAAATTTTTGGTCAGTTCAAGAGGCACCACTTAGTAGCTTTTTCACCTTTCCAATTTGCTCCAAATGCCAAATGGCCACTGGATGGTCTGTGTTGGGTCATTGGCACCTTTTCCTTAGCGCTAAGGGAACCCGCTTTGGTGACCGCCCTCAGTTGCTGTCAGCTGATGGGCAGCCACTGAGGCCCTTGTCTCAAGGCTCTGGCTCTTGCACAGCTTCACAGCCATCACTGCCATGTTCACTAGAGGTCCCAGGCCAGATGCTTTGATGCTGGGAGGTGCCTGTGGTTCCCAGGCCAGAGGCCTTGGCTCCACAAGCTGTTGCTGCTTTACATCCCATTTTGAATTCAGGTAAGAAAGTTACTATGATTTTCTTTTGTCTAACATTGTCATGGTATAAAATAATAAAATAAGCAGCACATGTAAATCATTAGGAAGGAATTAAAGCATGAAATAAGCATTATATGAGTAGTACATAACCATATTTATTAAGAATGTATTTTTGGTGCTGTAGAATGATCCTGTACACTGTGTGAATATATGTCACTATGATTGGTTTAATAAACAAGCTGACTGGCCAATAGCTGAACAGGCCAAAGTTAAGTGGGAAAACCAAACTGAGAATGATGGAATGAGGAAGGGCAGAGTTAGAGGAGTCGCCAGCCAGCTGGAGAATGAGTTGGACATACAAAATGGGAAAGAGGGAAAAGCCACGAACCTTAGGGTACCGCATGGATTAATAGAAATGGGTTAAATTGTTTTTGGGGGGTTTGTTGTTGTTTTGGTTTCTCTCTCTCTCTCTCTCTGTGTG
This sequence comes from Ellobius talpinus, assembly GCA_001685095.1. Classification (NCBI taxonomy): domain Eukaryota; kingdom Metazoa; phylum Chordata; class Mammalia; order Rodentia; family Cricetidae; genus Ellobius; species Ellobius talpinus. Next base: position 17,770 of record LOJH01024584.1, read on the forward strand.
TGTGTGTGTGTGTGTGCTTGGTTTGGTTTTTCAAGATAGGGTTTCTCTGTAGCTTTTTGGAACCTGCCCTGGGACCTGCTCTGTAGACCCGACTGACCTCCAATTCACAGAGATCCACCTATCTCTGCCTCCCAAGTGCTGGGATTAAAGGCCTGCAGTAACCATTTATAAACTTGTAGAGAAGAAAGCCCTTTTAGGCAGAGCTGCACAATGGCCCTGCCTCCATGCCTTGCTCAACATGACGATCATTTTATTATTATTTTGTGTGTATGTCTGTGCACCATGTGTGCCTTATGCCTGAGGAGGCGGTTTACTTCCATGTGCGTTCCAAGAATTGAATTGAGGTTCTTTGCAAGAATAACAAGTGCTCCTAGCCACTGAGCCAACTCTCCAGCCCATTGTATTTAATTTTTAAAGTCTACTTGTGCATGTATATGGTGCAGTGCCCTCAGAGAGCAGAAGAGGGCATTGGATCCCTTGGAGCTACAGCTGTTTGTGAGCCACTGTGTGGATGCTAGAGCCAAATCCAGCTCTTCTATAAAAGCAGCAAGTAATTTTAATCACAAAGCCATCTCTCTAGCCTCATTTTTTTTAAAATATCTAGATCTGTCAGTTTCCATGTGGTCCTGTATAGAGAGGCTCTGAGGATGGGAGGGTGGTAACCTTAGGAGGTGATGTGTGGCTGCTTTCCAGTTTCTGCAATAAACATGCACCCTATGTATGTATAATCATCACCTGTTGTTACCTAGGAAGTTCTTGAATCTTGTATGTAGTGTGTCATCATTTACCCAAAAAGAGGGTGACAGGCCAGATGGTGGGTGCCTGTAATCCCTCAGGAGAGGCAGGAAGAGCAGTTCAAGGTCACCTATGGGGATTGAGTTCAAGGCTAGAGACTCAGTAAAACAAAACAAACCAACCTTCCCCAGCAGGACCAAGCAGGAGGGAGAAGAAACGAAATGGTGGAAATGTGGGAGTAGTTACTTTTTGGCCTCAGGTTAATGATAGTCGGGATGGTTGTGTGTCTAGGGTTCACCACACTCCTCCCTCTGCTCCTGTACATTTGAAACTTAAGCAAAAGCATGTTAATAGGACTGGAGAGATGGCCCTGTGGTTAAGAGCAGTGCTCTTGTAGAGGACCCACGCTCAGTGTGGGCACCCATGTGACAGCTCAGAACAGCAGGCAACTCCAGTTCCAGGGGATCCAACACCCTTTCTGGCCTGCGCAGGCTTCTGCATGCACATGTGTGCACAAACACATGCCTGAGTACACAGTAAATAAAATTATAAAAAAATCTTTTAAGACTCTGTTAAGCCCTTCAGCAGATGTCACTGATGGGTGTGTTTGGTGTGCTGCACTGGCACTGTGCCAAGTGCCCCTGTATCTTCAAGGCCCCTTCATCCTCACTGGAGGCAAATGAGAAAGGCTAGGAGTTTTGATTGCCCTGTGGGGACAGGGCAAGGAGTGAGTGTGGTGTGGAGGTGTAACAGCTGAGCCCTTATCTTGCAGTTATTGATCATGTCTCAAAGGGAGTAATTGGTGCTGTTGTGATAAGGCTTTAAACATGGAGATAAGAACCTGGGGAAAGGCCTGGGAGAAGGTTTACCCCGGAAGTGCTTGAGGGCAGTGGGGGAGGGGAGGAGACAGGCGGCTCCAGGAGGCTGACTTGCCAGTCTAGCCAAAGGGGTTCAGTTAGAGATCCTGTCTCTAACCAGTTGAGGAAGACACTGGACCTACTGCCTAGTCCACCCACACACGTGTGGATAGGTAGGTAACACATGCACCTGCACATATGTGAACATGCGTACACACATGCATGTAGCTATATATACAGATACATTAAAAAATGTGTACTTGAACCCGGCATGGCAGCACAGGCCTGTAATTCTAGACACAGGAGGCTAAAGCAGGAGGGTCACAAGTTCAAAACCAATTTGGGTTGCAAAGCAAGACCTTATCTCAAAAACAGAACAATGTGCACCTGGGCTGGTGGGTGTATCTCAGACCAAGAATGCTAAAGTATAAATTAGGTCCCCAAGACCAAAACCGAAATAATAAGTGTCTGCCTGTCACTAATCCCACTTAAAAAAATGTGAAGAGAGAAAAAAATGGATGCACAAAAACCTGCCTGGATTTCTCTGAGCTCAGGTCTGAGATTGTGACACCCCCGCAGCCCTGCTCCTGGGACTGGTAAGCCCTGTACATTCAGAGGGTCCAGCCTCCCGGGAGTGGTCTTGAAGACAGCTAACTTTCAGCTGTTTCTGAAGGTAGTACCTGAGGAAGATGCCAACGTTAGCAGCTTGAGAGACAGAAAGGTTCTTTTCATGGGTCTCATCTTCACCCTGCTATCTGGTCCACAGAAGCTCCCATCCAGCTCAGTGTCAGCAAATCAGTCAGCCTGTACTGTTCACACGCTCGTCCAGGGAGGAGGTGTTCTGCAAGGCCACCTTAAGGATGCTCGCCCTGAGGCTGAGACTGACTCCAAGTCTAGCCCCTGAGGCGGTTCAGGGGCTGCTGAGCCAGTCAAGGCGTGTGGAAAGTAGGGTGTGTATGTTGGGGGGGGCTGCAATTGCCTTTGTCTGGAAGTTGAGGTGGGCAGTGTGTGTGGAGAGGGGAGCTTGGAGTGAAAGCACCAGAGGTTTGCAACGAGGAGAGACTGGGACTCAGGAAGGAGCAGGGTTCCTATAGTGAGCCTATCCAGCCCCCTTGGCCCTGAGGTCAGGGTGACAGTCAATGCCTGCGACTGTCCCAGGTGTGCTCTTATACTCCCGTCCATCCTAATCTCTCTTCCAACTCAGCCTTGGGCCCTGACCCTTCCAGGCTTTGCCCTTTACTTTCCTTCAGCACAGCTCTAGACTCTCAGCAGACTGGCATGCAGGTGTCCCCAGCACTGTTAACCAGGCAGTCCAGCCTAGGGATCCAGGCCAGCCATCAGCTTGTGGGAGCTTCCGCGGACCACTCCCGTCCCTCGGTGTCATAGTCTCTGTTAAGTGACACAACCTAGACATCCCTGGGAAGAGGCAATGTCACTTTACCTCCATCAGAATAGCCTGTGGACACGCCTGTGGGGGCATTTTCTTAATTGCTGTCTCTGGGCAGGTGGGTCTGGGTGTGTCGGAAAGCATGGGGAGCAAGCCAGTATGCAGCGTTCCATGAAGCGTTCTGCTCCAGCTCATGCCTCCAGATTGAGCTCCTGCCTTGGCTTGCCTACATAATTGACCTAACACCCCTACCTGCTAGGTTGCTTTTGGTCAAAGTGTTCTTTCACAGCAATAGGAACACTAACCAGTATCCCAGGAAAAGTGTATGGGTGCTGACATCAAAAACCCACGGCTCGGAATGTAGTTCCTAAACCATATATCTATGTTCGCAGTGTTAAGTACCTAGGGCGTACCCAACCCTCTGCCTGAAGGGGAGACAGCGCTGAAAACTCAGAGGTACGGTTCGGACCAGCAGGGTGTCGGTGCAGGTGGCAGGAAGGTGCACAGAGCCTAAGGATCCCGAGCTACTACAGTGCGCCCCGCTCAGTGTGCAGAGAGAGGAGAACTGGACGCGAGGGGCGGGCGTTTAGCGCGGAGGCAGCACTTCAGAGAAGGGAACCGAGCCCGGAGTACCGGGGCTGCTGCGGGCCCCGCCGCCCTCGCTACACGTGATTGGGGTGGCCAATCCCTGTGCGGGGCGGTCCCGCAGGTCCCGAAGCACCGCTCTCCGGGTCCTCGGGCCGGAGAGAGACTGGCCAGCAGGAGGCGCTGCGGGGACATGGCTGGGCCGAGCTTCGTAGTTCGAAGTCGTCGCGATCCCAATCCGTGGGCTCTCCGAGTCGGCCCGCCTCGTTCGGGTCTCATTCCCCTCGATTTGTGGCGTGGACACTGGGCACGAGGCTTTCCCGCTGCTAGGCCGCCTGAGGTTGAGGACTTGAACCCGATTCAGCCACGCGCCTGAGCGCCCTCAGCTGGAGATGTCCCTGCTTAGAGCAGGTACCAATCCTCACCTCTGAAAATGTGTGCAAATCAGCGCTCAATAAAGACAGCCGTACTGAGCAGCACTTTGCGGCACAGGCTCAGAAAGGGGTGGCTTTGGGGAGCCACTCGTCCTGGGCACAAATGGAAACTGACCCGGTCTCACCTGGGTCGTTGACTGCCATCCTCCCGAGGACAGGAAACTTGAAAAGTCACATCCACTTTTATTTACTTTAGTGTAATCTGCATTTTAGTCGCTTCTCTGACTAGATCAACTCTTTGCTTATCTGGTTTCTTTTTCTAATTTCATATGTATTGGTGTGCGATTGCCTGCGTGTATGTCTGTGTAAGGCTGTCGGATCATCTGGAATTGGAACCACAGACAGCTGTGAGCTGCCATGTGGGTGTTGGGAATTGAACCAGAGTCCTCTGGAAGAGCAGTCAGTGCTCTTACCCCCTGAGCCATCTCTCCAACATACATGCTTGTCTGTTTTTAAAGGTGTATTTTTGTTATGAATGAAACTTTTATTTACACACTGTATCTAGAAGCAGATACATAAATTTTTATACAATTGATTTCCAAAAATGTGCAGGAAATTACTATAATTCGCTTGCAAACCAAACATGTGAACCATCTGGCAGGCATTTCTTCTTAGAGTCCAGTTGAACAAACTTATGTACATTTGTATGTACATTATGTATGTGACATTTGTCTCACTGTCAGTGGCATTATCTTCTTGATATTTGTATAGATTATGAAATATTTGCTTAATCTGGATGCATCTATTTCCTCTTGATATTTTGGTAATTATATTTGTATTTATATTCTTTTTTTAATTTTCAGAGGCAACCTTTCCCCCAATGTGCTGTATTTTAATGACTATGATTCTTTGGCCAGGCATCACTTATGAGTTGGTTTTGAAGTGATTCACTGATGCCTGCTGACACAACTGAACTCTTTCTTCCAAGGGATGACTCTGCCATCAGGAAACAGGTTCCATTCTGTTCCAGTTTCTGCTCCTGTAATGTCCCTATAGCAGTACTGCGAGTGCTGCACTTACCATACTAATTATGGAACACACATTACCATATTAGTCATGGAACACAGGTGTCCACTTATATGTATGGGTGTTTTGCCTGAATCTGTACATCACATTTATACCTGGTGCCCACCTGGAGATCAGAAGAAGGCATTAGATCCCCGGAACTGGAGTTACAGGTGGTTGTGAGCCACCATGTGGGTGCTGGGAATTGAACCCGGAATATGTATATATTACTAATTGTGTATCCTTTCATCTACAATACCGTGCTGTCTTTTTGTGTTGTTTTGTTTTTGGTTGTTGCTTGATTTTTTTTAATATTTATTTTATTTTTGTTTACTTACATGTGTGTGCATGCCCTTGGAAGCCAGAAAAGGGCATTGGCTCTCCTGAAGCTAGAGTTACAGGTGATTGTAAATTGCCTGACAGGTGGTGGGAACTGAGCTGTGGTCCCCAGAAAGAACAACAGAACTCTTAACCACTGAGTACACTCAAGATCGCTCTTAAGACCCTCATTTGGGATTTTGTGGAGGCCCACAGAAGTGGATCTGTTCCATCTTGATTAAAGGTCAGAGAGTCCAGACCTATTCTTGCTCCTTCAGGTTATGCAACAGAATGTTTGACATAAGATGTGGCTACTGAATGTCTTGCCTAGACAGCAAGATGACTGACCAAAGGTGTAACTACTGGATGCTTTACTCTTCAAAAGCCAGTCAACAGGATGTTTGATTTAAGGTTTGGTTACTTGATGTTTGGGGTATTAAGGAGGTGATTACATTTGTTTGTTCTTTGTGTCTGCCATTTTCTCCTGCTTAGCACCTTCTGCAAATCCAGGCATGGCTGACACATGTTCAAAAATAAATCATATTTTATTTAATCTCATTAAAATATTCCCCAGAGGCGGAGAAGCCACACCCTGTCAAAATATGACTGCCTAAATAAGACCTGAATGTTGTCAACACCAATAGGTGAGCTAATGTGGAAAGGAGAGACCTCATAGGGCCCCACTTATAGATGAAGAACTACCCAGCAGCTATGGGTGCTGGAAGAGGGAGAAAGAGCCTTCCCAGGGAGGAGCCCTGGTTATGCAATACCAAGTGGCCAGCCCTAAAATCACATACACACAAACAACACTAAATATATGTATGCACACACACACATACACACATCAATAATAATTAAATAAAAAGAGGCCATGAAATTAGAGGGAATGAAAGAGAGGGCATGAAGGGCTTGCAGGGGAAAAATGATGTAATTATATTTTAATTAAAATAAAAATTGTTATTAAATAACATTTAATTAAAATGAACAAATCATTTAAATTTAACAATAAATTAATTAAATTTTATTTAAATAAAATTAAAAATAATATTAAAGTTTTTTTAAAACACTCTAGAGGGCCACAGTGGGCTCAGTGTGTAAAGGGCTTGTTGCTAAACCTGATGGCCTGAGTTCAGTCTTTGGGACCCACATGGTGGAAGAAGAGACCCAATCCTCACAAGCTGTCCTCTGACCTCCACATATGCACCCGTGTACATGTCATGCAGAGGTGCACACTAAATAAAAACTAGATGTAATATAAAAACATCTGAGTTGGGCATGGTGGTGCACACTCTTAATCCCAGCCCTTGGGAGGCAGAGGCAGGTGGATCTCTGTAAGTTCAAGGCCAGGCTGGTGCATATAGTGAGTTCCAGGCCAACCAAGGCTACACAGTGAGAGTCTGTTTCAAAAGCAGACTTCTGAAAGAGTCTCAACTTCTTTCTCAGAATCTCAGATTTCCCAGAAGAACCCAGCATTGCCTGGTACCATCTTGTGCCTAACGCCATCACACCTGCTCTGTTTGTCTCCTAGGTGACTTCCAACTAGGGCAGCATGTCCAGACTACACCTTCACCCACATTCCTCCCTTTTGGCCCTGTTTCCCTAAGTTTCTTCCACCAGGGATGCCACCGTCCACCCAGCTTTCTCTGCTTGAGGCCTTCCCTGGTCTCTGTGATTCAAAGGAGTCGTTACCAGTTTCTCACCAATATCAGCCCTGCTCCTCTTATATGACTCCGTCCCTGCCTGGCTGTGCCAGTGAGCTGTGGTACTGCCGATAGCACCTCAGGCTCCATGTCTCTGCCTCTTAGAGGGCTAACACAGCTCTAGTTTTCTGGTAAGATCTCTGAGGTTTGCATGGTCACAAACTAGAGATCCCCAGACTTCCCATTGGGCACATGGATGCCTGCCCTTGGCTCTGCGGAGAAGTCCAACCTGCCTGTGAGGGGCGCAAACACAAGGACCTGTTGTCTCAATTTACAGAGATACCACCTGCAGCTCTGTCCAGATCAAGTTCCAACAATGGCCAGTCCTCAGGAATGCCACCAGTCCCCATGCAAGAAAACTACTCTTTGGATGCTTGCCACCATAGCTAAGTCTTTTGTCCAGATAGAATCACACGCCTTTGGCATCTGGCTTCTTTGATATTGTTACCCCGTATGCCTCTGCACTATGCATCCTTCTCTCCCCCACTTCCCACGTAGCCCAGGGCAAGTGACTGGTTAACGGTGAACCGCAGTAGAGGGAACTTTACACATCGGCTTTCACGCTAGAGTGAGGTCTAAGTGTCGCCCACTTTTGAAAAGGCTTTGAGAGTCAGAATATAGGGCACCAAGAGTGGCAAGACAAGCCTTAATAGCTTTGGCCATAACAGCTTGGCTTGCCTTGCTGCTGGCAATGGTCTAAGGTCACTTAGGGTCCATGGCTGTGGTTCTCCTACCTAACCATATCCCTATAACCCCTTGTGCACCCAGAGCAGGTTCTGTCACCTGGATCCCCTTTCCTGTCCCTGAGGTCTGCAGTAGGCACGTAGTAGCTGAGACTAGGAAGCTGCCCCTTGGTTCAGGCTCCCTGGTAGAAGACATTCATTCCTTAGTCCTGCTCCAGACCTCAGAGAGAAATCACCCAGCTCCCCAAAGCTGTTCAGGGGCATGGCTCACAAGTGAAGGCAGAAAGTCTCCCATTTTCCTAAAGAAAAGGCTCGTTAAACTAAAAACTGTGTTTAAAAAATAGCCCTGGGTGAGCTAAGACCCTAAGCAATAGTGGAGAGGGTGCCTGAACTGGCCTGTCCTGTAGTCAGATTGATGATTATCTTAAATGTCATCATAGAACCGACATCCAGTAACTGACGGAAGCAGAGACAGAGAACCACAGCAGAGCATTGGGCTGAGCTCCCAAAGTCCAGTCGAAGAGAGGGAGGACTGAGAATATGAGCAAAGAGGTCAAGACCATGATGGGAATACCACCTGAAACAGCTTGCCTGAACTAATGGAAGCCTTCCAACACTGGTCTTTCAGCGAAGAAACCATCATAGGACCAAACTAGGACCTCTGAATGTGGGTGACAGTTGTATGGCTGGGGCAGACTGTGGGGCCACTGATAGTGAGACCAGGATTTATCCCTACTACTTGTTCTGGCTTTTTGGAACTCATTCTCTCTGGAGGGATACCTTGCTCAGTCTAGATATAGTGAAGAGGGCCTTGGTCCTGCCTCAAAGCAATGTGCTAGACTTGTTGACTCCCCATGGGAAACCTTACCCTCTCCTAGGAGTGGATGGGGGGTAAGGGGGGATGGGAGGGGAAAGGTGGAGGGAACAGGAGGAGGGGAGGGAGTGGGAAATGAATTTGGCATGTAAAATGAGAAAAGATGATTTTTAAAATAAATTAAAATTAAAAAATAATCAGAAAAAATAGCCCTGGGTGTTCAAGATGGCTCAGGGAGTAAATAAGCCTGCCACCGAGTCCCCAGGACTCTCATATGGGGGAGAAGAGGCCTACTCCCACATGTGTCCTTCACAAGCTGAACTGTGGCACACCTGCCTCCCTTCTGCATACACACAAACAATAAAAAGTCCTACTTACATGCCTGTCATCCTCAGCCCTTAGCAAGCTGAGGCAAGAGGATCTGGAGCTGGTGCCCTTAGAGATGCTGCCTAGAAAGAGCCTATTAACTGGGGAAAGCATTAGCTCCTTATTTTTTTTT
>LOJH01024585.1:5885-19058 GCA_001685095.1 Ellobius talpinus
AGACTCCAAGGGACAGTGCAGAAGAGGAAACAGAAAAATTGTAAGAGAATTCTTTTGTGGGATTGTGCCCCATAGAAATGTCAGGAAAGCTATACCCGTAGACTCTCAACAACATGGTAGTCTAAACAAGACATGGGAAAAGATGAAACCTATATTAATGCTAACATGGAATGATACACACACACACACACACACACACACACACACACACATTCATATGTAGTGCAATTAAAGAAGCCCAGGTCATGAATTTGGGGAATTTTAGAGAGAGACCTAGGGGAAGTACACGGAAAGATTTGGAAGAGGAAAGGGAAAGGAGAAAATGATATAATTGTATTTTAAGATCAAAAAAATGTAAATTAAAATAAAAGACATCATGTCTCTACTGGATCAACACCATAGACTCTATGTTATCTGGAATTCTACTCTCATTCTCCAGTACAGAAACAAATATAAGCTGTATTTGTATGATGATTTGATTTTGTCTCTCTCTCATCATCTAGTATGCTGGCTCCATAAAGGGAGAATATCTAGATCTGCTGATTTAAACCTGCTGTCTTCAGATTTTAGCTTATAACATAATACAAACTGGAAAATATAATATGTGTTGAATGATATACTAATCTCTGGTCATTAATCAAGGTTTTATAATAATTTATTATATATAAACAAGATAAGAGTTGACTGAATATTAAATTATAGAATCCTCAAAATTTTGTAAATAGTCAACTCTAAAGAATATTACCATTGGGGAGAGTTCAATGGAGTTTAGAAAATAAGATCATTAAATGAAAAATATTAAGGAATTATTAAGATGCTGTGGGAGAATGCTCTTATACACTGTAAAGATTCATCACTTGCATTGGTTTAATAAAATACTGATTGACCAGTAGCCAGGCAGGAAGAATAGGTGGGGCAACAAGACAAGAAAAATTCTGGGAAGAGGAAAGGCAGGGATGCAGTCAGCTGTCAGACACGAGGAAGCAAGATGAGAATGCTGCACTGAGAAAAGGTACAAGGCCATGTAGCTAAACATAGACAAGAATTATGGATTAATTTAAGTTTTCAGAGCTAGTTAAAAATTTGCCTGTGCTAACTGGCCAAACAGTTTATAATTAATATAAGACTCGGTGTGTTTCTTTGGAACTGAACAACTGTGGGACGGGGCAGAAAAGAAACTTCTGTCTACAATGAGATATTCAAATATTATTTATATAGCTACTGGATTCATCAAATCTTGTAATATAAGTGAGCATGGATGATAATCCAAGAGCAAACTCCTTGCAGAATTAGTTGTTGTATGTGACTGTTTAATTAAAGATGGGTAGTGAATAGTACATACTGAATGCTTACTCTATGCACAAGCCTAATATGTTAAATTCTATAAATTATATATAAGAAAATCCTATACACCATATTTAAGACAATAAGGAAAGATGCTTAAGGAAAAGTAAATATGATTTAGAACACCAGAAGTTTTTTTTAATTATCATCTTTCTTTAGATTCATTTGGACAATCACCTCAACATCATTCAAATAAGTAGATTAGAGACAGATTTAATACTATTGAACATCACCATAAGGAATTTAAAATTATATTTAGGGAAAAACATATGGATTAATGGCTAAGGAGATATAATCTCCAGCTGTTAGTATACAAAGTTCAAAATACCTCAGCAGATTTTTAGGGTTCATTTCTGACTTATGTTGAAATACTTAGTAAACAAGTATTGCATCAAGATCATTTAATTTATGCAACTTCATCATAAGCAAACAACTTCATTTGATTCATTTTAATAGGCAGCCATTTCAGCTACTAGCATGATTTCCTTTCTTGTAAAAACAATGACATTAAATACACTGAAGCTAATAATCTAGTAAATTTTCTAATTTGGAACCAACTTGATTTTTATTACTGGGAATATTTCAATAATTTTTTCTGTTAAAGAGAAAAAGTACTTTGAAAATAACCAATGTTATTTAAATACATTCTTATTGTAATTCAGAAAAGTAGAAAATATGGTTATTGGCTTGTACATATTTCCCACAAAATTATTCATTTACCAGTTTTAAATCTTCAAACCAAATAATAAATTATTAACAAATATCTCTGTATAACCAGATAAAGGCAAAGAGTCCTATCAGTCATCAATGTTCATAAACTGAATGCCACAATACAACCATATGCTAATGATCAATACTAAAATATATTCTAAAGAATTCATGTGTTGTCACTATTAAATAGCTAGTTTAAAATGCATTGGGGCTTCATTAAGCTCCTATAATCTCATTTCTCTACGTGAACCTATGCTCTTGAAACATTTGGATCTTGTTTTCTAAAGCTATTTCAGTGTAGCAAACATGTACTCTCTTTATGACAATGACATAACACACAAATAGGTTAGACAAAGATGTTTTAGGTACAAATTCCATATATTTTTTATCTCAAGAGGAAAACATTATGAAAGTTTATAGTTAAATAATTTGTCATACAGATTCCTGTAGTAATACATAAATGACTTAATGAAACATTTATTATATCAACTTGGTCAGATATACTCAGGAAAATTACTCAAGTCTGGTCTTGTACCTGCTTGATGCATTAACCAATGTCTTCAGACTACTTGGGTTTCGTATCAGCTTGTCCAGCATGTTGACGATTTCATCAAACTTGGGCCTGCTATTTCGATCTTTTTGCCAGCAATCCAGCATTAATTGGTAGAGAGCAGCAGGACAATCCATGGGGCTTGGCAGGCGGTAGCCTTCTTCCACTGCTTTGATCACCTGCACAAAGCAAAAACAGAACGAGTCCACAATACCACTAATGTAATGGCAGTTTTTGAGAAATTTCCTCCTCATTTCCTTCTGTAGTTGTATATTTGCAGTCCTAACCAGCTTCACTATTTTTGTACACCATGACCACTTTTATTTGCTGTAAAATAAGACATTAGGAAAGAAGGTACTGTTACATACACCATTAAAAATTAGGCCCTTTTCACATGTTAAAAACTAAATGGTAGTGATGGTGCATGCAGTTAGTCCCAGCACTAGGGAGGCAGAGGTAATTTGATCTTTGTGAATTCAAGGCCAGTCTCCTCTACATAGTGACTTGCAGGGTAACCAGGACTATGTGAAGAGATCCCGTGTCAAACAATAAAAACAAAACAAAATAAAAAGCAAACTTGAGATGAGGTTTACCTATAACCTTGGTGAAAGATGTTTTATCAAACTAACTGCCGACAAAGTAGATCATGTTTTATTTATTCTTACCTTCTAGTATTAAATAATGATTATATTTTCTCTTAAAATATATTTTTTCTTAAAATTATATACAGGCATATTTTCAAAGTACTAAAGTGGCAATTTCATTTCAAAAGAGAATTTTGGATGGAAAATGATGGATAAGTCAAAGGCTAAATTAACATAACTCTCCCATGTATCATTTAATAATGTCAAGGTCTGACTATTATTATCTTTGGATTTCTGTCAGGAATTTAAAATGAGTATCCACTGGCATAGCCATTAGGAATATTTACTTTAAACACTTGTATGAATATCATCTATTTGTGTGGATAAAACATATTACTATTGCTTACATCAAAATATCTAAATATAGAAAAATATTTATTTGTATTACTAAACAATTTAATGGCCTTTTAACTCATTTATTAAAATATCCCAAAACATTATTAATGAATGTTTCTCACAATAAATTATCTTTAGCAGATTCAATGTTAGCAGATTCAAAAATGTTATACCTCAAATAATTTAGTTTTGTTTAACAAACTATATAATAAAATCAGTAAAAAATTTACAAAAGAAAAAAAAAGTAACATCTTCAGGGGGTTAAGTTAGGCAATCTCTTCCCAATAAAGGAGTTGACATGATCAAATATGATGGCAGTAAGGAAGAAGTAACTATAAATTTATAAAGCATATATGACTCAGGAGTATGGGGAAGGGATATCAGAGATCATACAAGTTCAAAACCATCATATCAAGAAGGAATTTCTGTTATCTTGAAGTACACAAATATATGAAGGAAGTAAATATTTTTAGGTTTAACCTGAAATCTCTTTTTATTTGTTGTAAGTTGGGGGATAGACAGACCACAATGTGCACGAACCCAACTGGTACAGAGTGAACTTTGGGAATACAAATGCTAAGATTAGGAGTCTTTGATCATAAGTCAAGGTTATCTAGTTTCTATCTACCAAAGACATTAATAAAAAATATTTCTATGAACAACCAAGTGCAGGCAGAAAAATATAACTGCTCAAGGATTGTGAACGTGTCTGAAAAATAGTTGGAATATTTCAGAGAAGTGACCAAAGCAGCCTTCTACCTCAGCTGACCTATTTAACTTCAAAACAATATAGAAATCAAAAGGCAAACTGTGCAAAAAAGTATTTTCAACACATGTAGCAAAGTGGATGCACTAAGGCAAAAGCATCATGGAAAATAAAAACAATAGATTAAAACATAACTCCCAATTAATGCTTAGGAAAAAAAATCAAAAGATGTCAAATGTGACAAAAGATATATTAACAGTACCAATTGCCCTGATACCTTAAAGACACTTTATTTATTTACTTTCTTGTTTTTTCTTTACATTTTTTCATAAGATAGTACTACTACTATTATCTTTAGTACCCTAGCTGGCCAATATAGAGGTATATCATTTAAATCATTAAATTTTATAAACTCAGCAAAATTTTACTTAAAACTTAATCTAATTTGTAGCATTCTATTCTTTCAATGTTTTTAATTAGTTCTATTTATCTTTAGTGTATATGTATAGCAAAGATAATTATAGAAATCATAGATTTAAGATTGAGTATGTTGGGACATAGGAATTGGAAGGCAAAAGGGATTGGTATAAATGATATAAATATAGTTCTTATGTATAAAATTCTAAAAAAGTATAAAGATTTAAATTAAAATATTTTCCACTGAGCATCCTGTCTCTATATATAATTGTGACCTGCATAAGTTAAATTTACTCTTTTTTTAACGTTAAACACAATGGTTTTGTCTCTGGACTTCTGAGTTTTAGAGGTTCATGTGTTGGAAGCTCTACCTTCACTGTAACAGTTTGCTAGATGAATGTATTCCAGGAGATAGAATCTAGTGGAAAATAATATGTCTGAATGTTTCATCTTTGGCAGAGACTAAAGCAGTTCTAATTGGGTTATTTTCCAGTTTTTTTCCTGTTTCTCTCCTAAGCTTTGTTGCATCCAGGAGGTTGTGTACCAGATGACCTGGCAGCATGTTGTTTGGGCTTCTCAGCCTCTAGAACCTTGAAGGAAACAGGCCTCTCTTCTTCACCTGCTGTGGTGGTTTGAGTGACAATGGCCTCATAGGCTTCTAGGCTTGAATATTCAGTCCCTCACTGGAGGAATTATTTGGGATGGATTAGAGTGGAGGTGGACTTTGTTAGAGGAGGTATGTCACTGGGAGCATCCTTTGAGGTTTCAAAAGACTCATTCCATTGCCCCTGTGACCTCTGCTTCCTACTTATGGATCTCCTCAGAGAACTGCTAGGGCCAGGCAACGTGTGGCAAAGCAGTCCCAGCATAAACAGGCCATTGCCTAAGCTGCAAAAATGAAGCCGGGATGTGACTGAAGACCCCACAATGTTGAACATGCCAGCATCACTAGACATCTAACAAGGAAACTGGACACAGAGAATGGAATCAGCCACAGCGAAGCTTCTTGTCGGCAGTAAAGCAGCAAAGGTAGATCCATCTAAATGCACTGACATGGAAGATAGGATTTGGCATTTGTCCAGCTGTATTGTGGTCCTGTGTGGTGGACTATTTCTTTCCTATAGCCCTAGTCTTCCCTTTTGGGTTGACAATGTCTGTTCTGTGACAGTATATATTGGAAGCATGTAACTTGCTTTTTGATTTTAAAGATGGCAGTGTCATTGGGGGTTTAAGAATGACTTTGAGGCATCAAAAGACTGGTACCATTTCCAATGTGTATTTTTGGTTCATATTTGTGGTTTAAGATGTGAGTTGTGAGCTGCTGCTCCAGCCAATGTGTTTGCTGATTGCTGCCATGCTGCTCAGCCAGGACGAACCTTTAACCCCATGAAATTAGAAGCCAAATTAAATGCTTTCATTAATAAGTTGCCCTGGTCTTGGTGTTTTACAACAGCCATGGAAAAGGAAAGAAAGCATATATTACCTTGCATTAAATATTCTGCTATGACAATACAGAATGCACTAAGGCAGAAAGTATTTATTGTGATTTATAGAATCTATTGTGTCATATATGCATATATGTATATATACAAAAAATATTCATATAAAAATTAAAAGAAATATATGATTGGTAATAGATGTGCATTCATTACAAAATAGGTTAATATACTTCAAAGCCCAATATTCCTGTTAACCTTTTAAAGAAATTGTAACACATCAAAAGTAGTAATAAATCTTTTTGATTATCAATTGTAGAATTTAAAATAAAATGTATAGAAAATTAACTTGTAAAGAAAAGACAAATTAAATCACACAGAAGAGTGAAAACCAGATTACTATATTGACAGAAACATTTTTGTATTTATATGCTTAATAGTATATATGAATTCATATATTCAGCAATAAATACTAGGGAATGATACTATCTCTAAATATAGAGATAATAATAAATATAAAATTTGTCTTTATTTTGTGTTATGAAAAATGTTGATATTTAAAATGTTTTCTACTAATAAACTAGATTCCATTTCCTACAGGATATTATCAAAGCCTCAGAGTTCATAGTCTCGTGTTTCCTTAACATGATCTGATTCATTCATGATTATTTTTATTGTTTACTTTGACTCCTTTTTGTCTGTTGTGGCTGAAGTAATCCTAAATCAAAAGAAGTTTATTGAATTCTCTCTTTTTGGCATAAAGCACGGTCTCCTCTGTGAGATTTAGAGTATGTTCTATGAATGATAAGATTATACCTCTGAAAGCAAAAGTCCTCTTTAGGTCAGATCATATCAAGTACGCAGGCATCAAGGAATCTAACTTTTCTAATTTTTTGGAATCCCCAGTGTATCTTAGTTCTGTGAGACTGTTGTTGTGTCAATGCAAGGCAATGATTATTGAGTTCACTTAGTCTGCTTTGCTGTGTTTATGTCAAATGGAGCTAGAGTTGAGGCATAACATACTTAGTGTAGTATCTGGAAAGGAAATGTCACTGATGACTAAAAGCTCAATAAATAACACATCATGCACTCTACATTGTACTAGAGGGCACTTTCCAGAATGATTTGTGGTTAGATAATCCTTTGTTGTAAACTTCATGTAGATTAGAAGATCTGATCAAAACTCTTAGTTTTTCTTCTTAAATTATACTTAAACATACAACATTGGCATTTCATGTTTTTAATTTTGTTGAAACATTGTCTAGAAAGCGGTGAAATCCCTGAAGTGATTTCAATTATGAAAATAAACTGAAAAGGAATAAAGATTAATGATAAAAGTAACAAAGACAGTGGTTAGTGACAGGAACATTAGATGATGCTATAATGCCAAATAAGTTATTAACTGACATACAAAGAGAATTAGAAAACAAAAAGGGTAGAATGATGGAGCATAAGTATATGAGGTACAGATAGGTACAGATCAAAATAGGGAAATGAGAATGATTAGCAATTATTCCTTAAATCCTTCAATTTCCTGCCCCTATGTCTTTTCCCATACAAGTACAGTGTCCACCCAAACAAAGCACTGCCATGGATTTACTCATCTAACTGTGCAGTTATGCAATGAGGTTTTACCACACAAGTTGCCAGTTAAGGTGTAAGGAAGCTTTTTCTACACTTAGGATACTTGGCAATGTCACAGGTTTCTAATGTCATGATGACACAGAATGACCTAAAGGAAATTTTATAGCAAAGAGTCTAATTCAGCTTGAAGTCTATAGTCCATCACCGAGGGATGTCAAGGCAGGAACCTGGAGGAAGGGACTCGAATGGCCATGTATTTAGCATTCACATAAAGATTATTTCCATAGCAACAAATGTACCAAAAGGTAAACGAAACATTTTATATTTTCCAAGTAACTATCTTTTTCACAATTTTAAAACACTATAAGAGCCTGGACTCAGAGAACAAAGTATTTCATTCTCAACTTGAGGAAGAAAGAGAATCCCTGTACTTACATCCTGATTGCTCATCTCCCAGTAGGGTCTCTCGCCATAAGATACAACTTCCCACATAACGATTCCGTAGCTCCAGACATCACTGGCAGAAGTGAACTTTCGAAAAGCTATTGCTTCTGGGGCAGTCCATCTGATTGGAATTTTGCCTCCCTGAAATTAAAAACACATGTACATATATATATATATATGAATATATGTAAATATATATGCATACATATACATTAGCATACTTCAAGGGTATCTAGGGATACTGCGGTGGCTTTGAGAAGATCCAGAAAGAGATGTAACATTTTTAAGTGAATCTGCTTGACAGCGTGCAGTCTCTTTTCACGTCTCCCAACCCATGAGCCCTTGTAGACTAACAACTAATTGGCTGCCGGGAAGGTTTCTGCTATAAATTCTGTTTGACTCTTGGAAGGCATACAGGACCTACATCTCAATTAGAGTGCTCAGGATGGCAGCGCTGATTAGGGGAAGGGAGGTACTCAGGCACATCAATAAGGTGAACACACAGCATTGTAAAAGTAAAGGACTCAAATACTCTGCATGACTTGTTGTTAAATGAAACCCTGGAATGTTTAACAATTTATAAGACAAGCGGGAAAACTCTACGTGCTGAAAACTAAAAGGTCGCTTTTCCTCGACAGTTTTATTTCTATAAGGCTTGGTTATCCACCTCTTAGCTTAAAACCATACTTTAGTGCTTATCAGAATATTGAACCTAAGAAACACCATTGCTTAACTTAACCACTCAAAAGATTGTGGGTACTCAAAAAGAATCACATTTTACAGTTATTTTTTCATGTACTTGCTAATATATATTGAGAGACAGATTTTCTTACCAAAAGACTAATTCACACCTACCTATTTTGTAGAAAGAATAGTGAAAAAATTAGCATACAAGAAACAGAGACATATTTCCATTAAAAGGGAAACTTTTTAGATATATAGGAAAATAAGTTTTATGTCATGACTGAAATTTGGAAAGGGATAAAATTTAGGCTTAATCTTTTTATATGCACACAAACACACGCACAAATATGGTAATATTACTGGAAAATTTTTGGAAACTGTTCTGTCTAATAATACATATAAAACATTACATCACACAGAGTTGTAATATGCTTGTTTTCTTTGGTATTATTTTCATTTGTATGTAGATTTATTTTTATTTTTAAGTATATATATGGGGGATGCACATGAGTACAGGTGTTGGCAGATGCTCCCACATCTTCTGGAGCTAGTTATAGGGTTTTTTTTTAGCTGCCTGATGTGTTATTAGGAACCTAACTGACATTCTTTATAAGAGCAGTTTGTGCTCCTAACAATGGAACCATTTCTTCAGGGCCTTGGATAAGTTTTTACTGCTTTGCTACCTGAAGCAGAATCTTGCTCTGTCATTCAGGCTGGCCTTGAGATCGGGATTTGCAGCAATCCAATCGCCTTGGTATCCTGAATTTTTGGATTGGAGGTGAAATATCTCGTTCTTCAACATGTGATTAAATTGCCTTTTCAAGACTGTAGTTCATTGATTCTGCTGAGTGTCAGCTCTAAATTGTTCTCCTGTTCATTGGAACAATGCTCACATCACTAACTTCTGAGGCTCACTTACCTGATAGGTCTCATTATTTATATTTTTGACAAACTGCTTTCACACCCCATTTCTAGAAGGGAGGCTTGAAAGTATCAGGATCCCTGACTCTTCCACTGGTCCTGCAGCATAACATAGTAGCAAGGGCCTAGGGATAGCTGTTCCTATTTACCTAAGACAGCCCCTCATCACAGTAGCAGTAAACCTTCCTTAACTTCAGTCTTTCTCAGGCCAACTTATTAAGTGCAATTCTAACCCGGGAAGAGTTCTTAATTGAGGTTTTATTTAATGAAATAAGAGCTGTAATAGTTAGATGTGGGAAAGTAGAAATATCTCATCAATTAATTCATTGGTTTAATGAGATGACCTTCGGAAGTCTTTGGTTGCTTAAACAAATTACTCTTGCTCTACATCGTGGTATAAATCCCTCCAAATCCATGTGCCACAAGTCAAAGTTGTCAAACTGGAACTATCTAACCATATAATATAGTAAAGAACTTTTTATTAGACTACCAATTTTATAGGAGATTCTAATAAGGAGACATGAAATGCATGGATTTAAGAATTAGAGGTGACAAAAGTGTTCTTCTGTATTGGAACACAATTAGGTCATTTGTACAGAGAAGGAACATACAATAAATTCCCGTGCCTACAAATAATTCTGAAGTTGAGGATATCCAACGAAATATTTGGAATATTTCAAACATTTATTAAAAGGTTTTCTTAATAATTCAATTAAATTTTTGAATTTTAACACAAATTAAATTCAATTAAATATTCAAAATTGTAAAGCAAATTGTTCACAAACTCCTTTTATAACATCAGTCACTGCTCTCCTCAGCTAATCTTATACTTTGTTATTCCAGTAATTTTATTTCAGTTATTTAGCTTTCTGTAAGCTGCATATTTATGATAGCTATTACACTGCGAGTAAAAACCAGTTTTCCATAGACTTAGGCTTAATAGTTCTTATACTTTGTAAATCAAGTAGTGAGACATTTTAATCCCTCCAGAAAATAAAAACTTAAAAAAAGAAACTTGTTTTCCCACAAATTAAACTCTTGAGATGAAGAATAAAGTATTTTTAATTTATTTCACAGTAGAAAACACTATAGTAAAGATAAGCTAAATTTCCCAATAATACTATCTATACAAATTTGTATGTGCATATAACAATATTCATTATTCATATACACACCATGTAAACATACATGTTTAATATAAAGTTCTGTATCTTACTCTTCTTTTAAACATTCTATAAACCCACACACATGGCATCATTTATGAATTCAGAATACTTTTTCTTGGCATCTGTCCTAGTTAGGATTACTATTGCCATGATAAAACACCATGACCAAAGCAACTTGGAGAGGAAAGGGTTTATTTGTTTTATGCTTCAACAACAAGGGTCATCATTAAAGGACATCAAAACAGGAAGACAAACAGGGAAGGAACCTGGAGGCAGGAGTTGATGCAGAGGCCATAGGGGATGCTGCTTACTGGATGTTTCTCATGGGTTACTCAGCCTATTTTCTATAAAATACAAGACTACCAGCCGAGGAATGTGCCAGGGCCTCCCTCAAGGATCACCAATTTAAAAAATGCCCCACAGGCTTCCCTGAAGTCCAGTTTTATGTATGCATTTTCTCAGTTGAGAATTCCTTCACTCCAGTGAGTGTAGCTTGTGTTAAGTTGACATATATCTAGACAACACAACATCCCTAAGAAAAATAAATAAATTACTGAGACTAGGAAGGTGAATAATTTCATAATCTAAGTTTAATATTTGACTTTTCTGGTACTAAAAATGTAGAATTAGATTTTCTATTTTCACTACTTTTCTCCCATGTTTCTCCTATCTCCTCTTGACTTCATTAGAGGAATGCCCTTTTTGCTACTTCTTTTAACTTCTTTAAAAATTAAATGCTTCTAGTCTAGCGTGTGAAAAATGCATTCTGTTAGATCTTACCCTTGTGGTGTAGGCTGCCTCAGGATCATCTTCCAGTACCCTAGAAAGCCCAAAGTCAGACACTTTGCACACAAGGTTACTGTTGATTAAGATGTTCCTAGCAGCAAGGTCTCTATGCACATAGCCCATGTCAGAAAGGTATTTCATTCCTGCAGCGATGCCTCTCAGCATGCCAACAAGCTGAATCACAGTGAACTGGCCATCGTTTTTCTACAAAGACAATGCAACATTAGGAAAGCTGTATGATTCACAGGAGTAAAATTTGGAAAAGGCCTTCTTTCATTTTTCAAATTACTGTTAGCACCTTTCAGAATGAAAATGCAATTTCTACTCAAGGAGGAGGGAAAGCATTAGAAACCACAAATTTAACTTATTGTGTTGATCAGGTCAAACCAGGCAAAAACTTTGAAAGTCCTTCAAAAATCTCATGCAGCACACATGCACATGCACAAACATGCACACATGCAAAAGGAGGCACTTTAAGGAGAGCTTCAGTGGATGAATAAAGATTGAGAAAGCAGTGTAATAGGATGTATAAAAGACTAAAATTCATTATATACATATTTGAAACCCTCAAAGAATCAAATAAATAAATAATGTTTTGATTATCTTCTGAATATAGCTGCCTACCAAAAATTATACAACAGAAATTATACAACAATGTATACTCTCCCAACATGTTTTAACATAGGTATCTAATATGGGTTTTAACATATTCTAACATGTTTTAACATAGTTGTATAGAAATATATGTTCACAGCAAAGGCTCTAGTATATTTTCTATAAGGAATTGTATATAATGGGAAAATAACTACAGGAAGAAGAAATACAAATGATGAGTGGTTCATGAAGTAATTTATTAGAGTTGTGCTATCTTTTGATGAGAATTTGACATGTAATCCTTAATTATTAAACAGAATAAGCAAATAATATTTATTAAAACTGACATAAAGAAGACACACAAAATAATATGTCATTATATCTTCTATTTAAGAGGCAAATATTTTGGGTCTTGACTTGATAATACCTCTGATAGTATGTATCTCTCTAATATCAATAATTACTTGAAAAACTAAATTGTGAGAACTTATGGTTTGTTCAATTGAAATTACTATTAACTAATTCATTTATTTATATTTTTAATATATTTTACTTCTCCATGTACAGCTATCTGACTTCGAACTCATAGAGATCTACCTACATCCACACCAAAGTGGCACCATTAATTAACACTCAGTTGTGCTTAATTTACATTTTGTGTTCTTATAGTGCTGGAGATTGAGTGCCACTGATGATTTTAAACAGATTCTTTTTTCTAGTAATAAAAGCAATAAGTCCATATTTAAATTTTAAAAAATAATGTGTAAGTGAGACGGGGAGGATGGGGAGAGATTCAGGGATTGGGACAGTTAGAATAGAGGAAGGATAGTTATGGGAGCAGGGAAGTAGA
>LOJH01024586.1:7714-19057 GCA_001685095.1 Ellobius talpinus
CACACACACACACACACACACACACACACACACACCACACCACACCACACCACAGTTGACTGCAGTGCACATCAAAGGATCTGCCCTACCCCACTGCTTACCAGGAGGCAATGAGGCCTGAACACAAAGACAGGGTGATAATCAGAAAAATTTATTCCCTCAGAGACTTTAACAATACTCTTAGCCGAGGTCCAAACAAACCGTAGTTGAAATTAGATGATTCCATCATCTAATGTTTTCATTCAGACTGTTGGGAAACAATGCCTGGAACATTGAGTATTTGCCTTTACTCAACAAAGCTCGGAATGGAGCAGACATATAATTAAGCTGGAGGCTCACACTGGTTAAAAAAAATTGAAACAAGAGAGTCACTAAATAGACCCACACAAGAAGAGGGCAGCATAGTAAAGCTTCCTATCTCTAAGGGTGGGATTCATTTGTAAAGGCATGAATGAAATACAGTGGACCAGAACACAACCACAGATTCAGAGAAAAACTGATCAAGTGGATGTTGAGAAGTTGTGACACACTTCAGAGTGCTGAGAAAATAGACAGCTTCCTGGAAAGACAAGAGTTAGGCAAACAGACTAAAAAAGAAACACAGAATTAGAACAGTCCTCTTGGCTGTAAAGTTAGAGTCAAATCAGTAGTCAAAAACAATTACCATAATTTTCCCATGAAGAAATCATTGCACATAAACAACTGTATTCTGAGTGCTACCAAACACTAGGGAAACAGGCTGTTCTGTTATTTTTTTATTGTTAAAAATCTGCTTTTAATTAGCTGACAAATTAATGGGCTTCATCGTGGTATTTTTTACATGAGTATCATTGCAGTTTGTCACATTCATCTCTTTCAAAAATGTTTTTAATTGAAATAAAATCACACCACTTTTCTCTCCCTTTCTTCTCTCTAACCTTTTCCAGCTGCTCCTTCAAACCTCTCTCATTCCTCTGCCTCTCAAGTTGATAGCTACATTTTCTTGACTATGTCTGTTCAGATGTATTATTGAGACCATTTCTATGAATGGTTTGTACATAGTTTCATGGCTGACCACTCTTCACTGCATAACCAGTAAGGGGGATCATCCCTGGGAGAAGCTAATTTTCCATCTTCTGGCAGTCAATAAATAGTTGCTTGCAGTTTTTTGTCTAGGGGTGGGATCCTGTGAAATTCCCTCCTTCTGTGTTAGATGTCTATTGATACTGCCATGGTTCCGGTCTTGTTTATGCAACCTTCTAGGAGAGACTGTTACACAGCAGCCTTCTGGATATTCTGGCTCTTAGCGTCTTCCTGTTGTTCTTCTGTGATGTTCCCTGTGACGTAGGCCAGGAACTATGATGTAGATACATCCATTGGGGCTTGGCTTTCCAGTCAGTCCAGCGATTTCTGCTTTGTGTTCAGTTGGTGTTTTGTGTGATGCTCTCCGTTTTCTTTAGCGAGAAGCTTCTTTCATATTAGTCAGACACTGAGAGTCTCAGGGAAACACCCTGATTCATTTGAGTCCACTCCAATCTTGACATTGGAGCTGAATTCAGCAGAACCAGGAGTGAGACAGGACGCAGAGATTCCAAACAGATATCACAAAACAGTTCCACCAATGGGCAAAAACTCTGTCATAGCCAAGTTAGATTTATCCCACAAATTAAACTGATGAATTCATTAACTTGATTAGTATTAGAATTCTTATTAATGAAATTCTCTCTATTAACCTATTTTAAAGAAAAGGTTATGTTATTTCACTTTAAAAAATCAAGCCGTTTAGTTATATTTTTAGAATAAATTTTCTTGACTGTAACAAGCACACAATGATGTAACATTGCTGGCCTGGGGGACAATGACAGAACTGGCAGACTGTCCTTCCTACAGCGTCTCTAAAGACTGGCATGGGGATCAGTGATGTAAGTGAGCAGGATGGGCCTTGAACACATTCAGCACCGTTTGATAGGGGAGAGTCCAGGCAGGAGGACAGGGAGAAGAAATGAGAAAATAACTCTTTCCTACCCACAGGCTTTCTGAGCGTGGACAGCAGAACCCAGGTTTCTTGTCCATTTGGACTCAGGTGCTTGTATCAGTGTCTCTTCAGGGGCCTGCGGACCCTCTGTCTAGGACTGGGGTTCATCTTGCTAGCCTCCTTGGTTGTAAGATTTCAGGCTTCTTGGCCTCAGTTGTGACCTTGCCTACATGTTTCTTCAGCTTACAGCTAGTGATCCTCACAACATCCTGGGAATGTGTAAGCAAATCTAAACAGATCCATATTTCCTATGGATAATGTTATTCTATTGGTTCTGCTCTCTAGAGAATTCTGGCTAATATGGACATCAGCCAAAACCAGAAAATATAATTAATGAAGAAACATAGTACCCTCTTTGAAATCAGGAGCAAAGAGAAAGGTGTCCTCTGGCTCAGTGGTCCAATCTCTCTCCTCTTTAACATTGCACTTGCATTTGAGTCAGCCCAGCATGAGTGAAGAAAAAAGGAAAAAAAACTGATAATGTAAAATAGGGGAAACTTCATAGCAGTATTATTTGTCATAGCCAGAACCTGGAAACAACCTAGAATGCCATCATCTGAAGAATGGATAAAGAAAATGTGGTACATTTACACAATGGTGTATTACTCAGTGGTTAAAAAAATGACATCTTGAAAATTGCAGGCAAAATGATGGAACTAAGAAAAATAAAAAATAAAAACTCCTGAGTGAGATAACCCAGACCCAAAATGGCAAACATGGTATGAATTCACTCATAAGAGGATATTAGATGTAAAGCAAAGGATAACCAAGCCTCAATCCACAACCCCAAAGAAGCTAGGTAAAAAGGGGAACCCCAAGAGGGACACACATGGAGGGTCCCAGAAAGTAATATAGTTAAGATCTCCTGGGTAAACTGGGAGGGGGTAGAAGGGAGGGAATGGGGGATGGGAACATGAGGGATCTAGAAGATTGAGTTGGGGGGGCGGAGGAGAAGAGCAATGAAAGAGATATCTTGATAGAGGGGGCCATGATGGGGTTAGGGAGAGACCTGGTATTAGAGAAATTCTCAGGAGTCCACAGAATGACCCCAGCTAAGACTCCTAGCAATAGTGGAGAGGGTGCCTGAAAGGGCCTTCCCCTTTAATCAGATTAGTGACTACCCTAGTTGCCATCAGAGAACCTACATCTAGGAACTGACCAGGTGCAGTGATCCACAATCCAGCACTGGGCTGAGTTCCTGGAGTTCAGATGAAGAGAGGGAGGAGGGATTATATGAGTCTAGGGGAGTCAGGAGCATGGTGGGAAAACCCACAGAAAAAGCTGACTTGAGCTAGTTGGGAGTTCACAGACTGTGGATTGACAGCTGGAGAAACTGCATGGGACGGAACTAGACCCTCTGAATGTGAGTGACAGTTATGTGGCTTAATATTTGGGGGGGATGGCAGTCATGCCAGGACCTATCCCAGGTACATGAACTGGCTTTTTGGAGCCAATTCCCTATGTTGGGATAACTTGCTCGTACTTGATACGGGTGTAGGGGGACTTGGTCCTGCCCCAAGTTGGCATCCCAGACATTGTTGACTCCCCAAGGAAGGTCTCATCTCCTCTGAGAAGTGGATAGGGGATTGAAAGCGGAGAGGTAGGGGTGGGAGAAGAAGAGGGAGGGGGAACTGAGGTTGGTATGTAAAAGAAGAAAGAAGGGACTGGGAACAAGATAAAACCTTCAAAGGCATGTCCCACTAAGGACCCATTTCTCCAGGTGGAGACCACCTCCTAAAATTACCACAACCTCCCAAATACCACCAAAACCTAGGAACCAAGTATTTGCCAGGCGAGCCTGTGGGAAACAGTTTATATTTAAAGCATAACACTGTAAGACTATGTAGGTGAAGTAGCCAGTGCAATCAAATCATACACACAGAAAGTAGAGCTGTGCACACCCACAAATGCCGGTGAGGGTGTGAGACGAGGGGTCCTTTACAGTGAATTCTTCTACACAAGTGTCATCTGGATATATAAACAAGCACAGCCAGTGGAGAGTCCTCAAAAACAAAACAAAATTAAAGCAAAACAAAACAAACAAACAAGAACTTTCATAAGACCCAGATGTACCACTCCTAGATTTACATCAACATATCACAGGGACACTTGCGCATCCATGTTACCTGCGGCACTACACACAAGGACCCAGGTGTACAGTCAGCTGGAATGCTCATCATCAGATGAATTGATTTTTAAAAAAATGCTATATAAATATACAATGGCGTCTTTTTCTGAAAATACCCCTTGCTTTCAGAAACTGAACTTTGGCAGACCTTGCCGACTGCCTGGAGATCGTTTAAAACTATCCTCAATCTGTTTCCCTATGTTATAATCAGCCTGCTTTGAGTTTAACTTGCCTTTAAGAAAACAGTGTAACCAGCCTTGCATGCCTGGGTTTCCTGTATATAGCTTTTACAACCTAAGCTAAATGCATAGCTTTAAAAGCCATGTGCTCTTCTATACCCCTGACCCAGAACAATGAATGTGTGTGCTGTGGTAATCATTTGCTGAAAACAGACAACATGATGACAGACTCCTTAAACAAAAACAAACATCCACCATACTTGTTGGAAGCAACATGTGGATGTATGGTGATAACATCTGTGTGTGGTTTTGAAAGCCGCTCTGAGTCCGTCAAGTAACTTCTTCCCTTGTAAAATTCTGTTAAAGATTTCTGTAGCAAAGAATGCCACATCCCTTTCCTATACTATATTTTCTATTGTGTTCAGTAAATATAGAGCAGAGCCATTTGTTAGGGAGAGACAATGGAGAAAGACAGCAGACACGTGAGATAAACAACCGGCAGGCCATAGACCACAAACTACAGGTAGAGAGAAGACACGGAGAGAGCAGTGGAGAATCCAAAGTTGGGTTTACTCTTGGTCCAAAGGAAGACTCTTTTGATTCTTGTTTGCTACTTAGGAGAATTATATATGCTATAACAGGAGTGTGGGTAGATGGGCTTAGTAAGTGAAGTACCCGTTTCACAGATGTAAGGGCCTGACTTCCTGATCCCTAACACCTGTGTAAAAGCCTGGTTCGGCAGTGCAAGTCTGTAACTCTTGTGCTGAAGGAACAGGGGTAAGTAGTGAAGGCAAGGACAGGCAGATCTCTGGAACTCAAAGCTCAGTCTAACTAATGGGTGAGCTTCCTGTTCAGTGAGAGATCCTGCACGGTATTTTAATGAGAATGGCCTCCCACAGGCTCATATGCTTGAATACTTAGCCCAAGGTTGGTGGAACTATTTGGGAAGGTTTAGGAGGTGTGGCCTTGTTAGAGAAGGTATCTCACTGGGGTGGGCTTTGATATTTCAAAAGCTCCTATCTTTCCAGTGAGCTCTCTCTGCCTTGCGCTTTCTCAAGAAGCAAGCTTTCAGCTACTGCTTCAGCATCATGCTTGCCTTCCTATTGCCATGCTCCCCACCATGATGGTCATGGCCTCTAACCCTCCAAAACTGTAAGCTCCAAATAAGCTCTTCTATAAGTTGCCTTGATTGTGGTATATTATATAGCAATAGAAAAGTAACTAAGACACTTTATGTCTTTATGGGAAAAACAGACAGCACCAACAAAAACAAGGTGGAAATGGGCCAGGTAAGACACCCAACATTGGTCACTAACCTCCACATCCACATGTGTGTATGTGCACACACATACTATACACACATGCAGGCATGTATATAAATGAACAAAATTATGTCTTTTTCAAGGAAGGAAAAAGAACTGGTGATAATCATGGCAAATGAACTAAGGCAACACAGAGAAGATATTGTATGTTTTCTCTTGTAGTGGAATCTAGATTCAAAATACATATGACATGAAAGTAGAAGGGGGCTCTTTATGCGGAGATAGCAGACCAGAGGGTGAGGGAGATGGAACGGAATGGAACATATGTTTGTCTTTCTTACAGGGACTCAGTTTAGCAATGTAATATATGAGACACAAA
This sequence comes from Ellobius talpinus, assembly GCA_001685095.1. NCBI lineage: Eukaryota > Metazoa > Chordata > Mammalia > Rodentia > Cricetidae > Ellobius > Ellobius talpinus. Next base: position 13,677 of record LOJH01024586.1, read on the forward strand.
AACAGAGAAAGGCAATGGGGGGGTGAAGGGATCGGCAGTTGGTGAGAAGTAATTGCATTTGAAAAGGTCATGAAGAAAGCCATCAGTGTTTCTTAATGAAAAAAATGGGGTTTGTCAGGATCTGGGGAAGTGGCACAAGGAGTTGCTGTCTCATTGGGACAGACTTTGTGGTAATGAAAATGTTCTGGAGGTGATGGTGGTGGTGATTATGCAACAATGAAGATCTGCTTCAGCCCACAGAAATGGACACCTAGAAATTGCTAAGTGTTATTTGTGTGTGTGCGTTTAAGACAGCTTCTCACACTGTTTGAACTCAAGACTCATCTTTGTTACTCTGTTACTTTGTTACTTTCCAAATGCTAGGATTACTGACATGAGCCACCCCACTCAATGGTGAGAAATGTTATGTTGTGCATATTTATCACACTTTTGATTTGCAGAAGTCGTGTTTCCCAAGAAGAGCCTTCGTGGAAAACAGCTCCGAAATACTACATCCTGAAGGTGAGACTCTCTGCTAAGTAGAGCTAACTTACTACCTAGATCTTGAGAGTCAGAGTCTTCCACAGATGATATGTGAAAATGGCATATCATTTTTAAGAAAAGAGTAACCCATTTTCATTAGGATGTCAGAGAGTGTGATAAACCAAAATATGACTGGCAAGCCTCTTCCCATGCTCTCCTTGCCCGTCCATCAATTGGCCTTTGGGTGTGGCACAGGCTGGACTACTTGGCTCCCATCACCAGCCTCCACCTCCATCCCTCTCTTTCCACCTTCTTCTGGCCTCATCCCAACACCACTTCTTTCTTTACTAGGGTTGTTTACATTCAGTGGGAAAATCTTTCCTTGTTGATTGAGGCACATAAAAAAAGTAGGTGAGCATGATTCTGAGATCTGCAAAACTTTAGGTCAGTTCACTTCCATGCACGGTTTGTTTAAAAAAAAAAAGCCCTGCTCTGGCCTGCAGCCCGGAACAGAGAAAAACCCCATTGCCTGTCTAGTGACAGGGTTCTCCAAATTGTATCCAAAACTAAAAGTCGTAGCCATCTAGATTTTCCTGTTGAATCAATATTTTGCGTTTAGCTCAGACTGAATTTTAACAAACAGAGACCCCCTGACTTTTACTCCTGCTCTGCCTGAATACTGACAGGATTCCTGGAGGGAAATAGAGAGGCCCTCAGTTGGCATGCCAACTTCAAACACAGAGGCGATTTGGATTGTCAGGGCTCAATTTTCTCCCAAGCGAATTCTGATACTTATCTTTTTTTTAAAAAAAAAATGCTTTAATTTCTATTTTTAAATGATACACATTGTTACGAGCATGCACGAAATGCAAAAGGCACGCCTATTCCTCCTTCCTTTAGCCCTTGATGTTCCTTCGCACAGTGTGGGTGGAGAAGGCCTACTGAAGCAAGGCACAGGCTCTGCGGCACCTCAGCAAGGGACATTAATAGTCGTCATAGTTGACACTGGCCCCGTGTCTGAAGCTTTCTGGGCTGCGGGGACCGATGGCTGCGTCTTCATCGTAATGACGCTGATAGTAATCACCATAGTAGTCATGTCCATTTCGATTTCTGTTCATCCAATAGTTGATATCATCCTCAAATTTCTGGAAGAAAAGAGAATGGTGAAGAAGGGATTTAAACATACACGCTCCCCTGAAAACACATGGAAACGATGACTTTTCTCTAGGTGGCTTTTCTTCAGTGGTTGACAACCGGTGATATGACAGCTGCTTGTATGACATTTTGTTCATGGGTTAATCCAGCCTTAGGATACCAGGTGCATGATTAATAAAAACTCAGAGAGAGAAATTGAGGTTCAACCGGAGAATTCGAAAAGCAAAACAGCCAGCCACTGGCTCTTACCTTGATCTCAGTCTGAAAGGGTGACCCTGCCACCAGGAATCTCGAAATGAGGCTGAGACTGAGAGCTGTTTCCTCCTGTTTTATATTCCTCTCTAGTTCTGAGATTAAAGGCGTGAACCACTGGGATTAAAGGCATGCACTACTCAGTTTCTCTGGCAACTAGTGTGGCTACTGGGATTAAAGGTGTGTGTTACCATTGCTTGGTCTGTAAGGCCAACCAGTGGGGCTATTTTACTCTCTGATCTTCAGGCAAGCTTTACTTATTAAAATACAAATGAAATGCCACTACAGATACCAGCATGAGCATCCCGCACCAAGGAATCTATGGCCATACTTTTGATAACCTCCTCCATGCCTGTCTTATCACACCCTACTTCAGAGCATTTCTCTCTTTATAAGATAAATAAAATGTGTGCCTGTCATATGCAGTAACAGCTTGGCTGGCCCTGAAGCACTATCCACATTACCATGGCAGGTGCCTTCCTATCCTCCTGGCCTATTCTATGCTTGCCACCATAGGAATTCAATCAACTGTTAGCATCTTCCAGCTCTGGGGGAGGGCATCTGGGACACCCCAGGTGGTGTGCACATCTGTGTTCTTGGTTTGTGTGTGCATCAGCACGAGTGTGCACTGTGTAAGGTTGTGAAGTGGACTGTGGGTGTCAGGCCTTGTTGCAGGCACTGGAGAAGGCCCAAAGCAAGATAAAAAGAGTTCCGGCTTACAAGAAACCTTCAGTTTTGGAAAGAGTTATGAAAGGCGACAGCTCCTGTTGATAAAAATGGAAAGGCAAAGGGAAGGGACCAGCAATTAATAAGACCTCCTCCAGCGGCTGCTCGTTGCTGTGAACCGCCTTTTCACAGGGGAGAAGAATGTTTCTGAAGTGTTGGTGAAAGTGCAAGATGAATTGTGATGACAAGTTGCACATGTCGATTTAGTGTGAGGATGAGGCCCTGGGGATGTAACAAAGGCAGATTAGGAATGGGAGCAGGTTGAGCAGCCTGAGCCACAGGCTGTGACTGTGAGACCCTGCACCAGAACACCTCTGAGGCCGGGGGGNGAATGCAGATTTGCTGGTGCCTTGTCAGCCTCCCGGACTGAATTTTCTAGTGGCTGGGTTCAGGAATCTGTTTTCATTTTACTAGAATAGCCAGAGAACCCTAAATAAGGAGCAACTCTGGATTGCACTGTTTTTTTGTCTTTGTATTAGGATAATGTGAAGGAGGGCGGTGTGCATTCAGTAGGAACCACTGTGGATTCTGGGTTTGGATCCTTTCCCAGGCCAGTGTTGTGTGGGGTGAGCCTCTTAGAGATGTTGCTGTGAATCGGGGCTCCCAGGTGGCCCCTGACGATGTGTCTGATCTAGGAGGGTGGTAAGGTAGATGTGCTGGAGACATTTTAGTTTGTAGTGACTCCAGCTTACCCTAGGCTGAGGGCCATCTGTCCTAAGACCCCTGTGAGGCTGGAAACACTAGGCTGGGCCATGAACAGGGGCTCTGCGACCAAATGTCCACCCACTTTGGATAATTGGTAGTCCCCTCCTGTGTACCCCTCACCCTGGGCCACTGATTCTGATTCCTCATCTGTTTGCTGCCCAAGACCCTCATCTTCAGAGCCACCCCAAAACCTCCACCTCAGGGAGGAGGAGGCAGGCATTTTTGTCTCCCTGTATATTTAGCCTAGGTTTTTTTTTTCACAATGCAACATTTTTTGGATCAGAATAAAATAATCTTACTGCCTGAGTTTTCTCATTTAATAAGGTTTGAGATTCTGGCTTCAAATATGTATTTTAAATCTGCTTTAAGGATTTTTATAAGTATAAAAATAAGACAGGTTCAGATTTGACTATTCAAGTTTGAATATGAGCCAGGGCATAGATAAAGCAAGATGGTGCCTTCCAATGCCAAAGACCACCGCCTGTGTCATCTGAGCATAGTTTCTTGTGGTCTTTTTATGCAAATTTAATTACTATAGCCTTCCTCAATCCTCATCTTTTATTGGTTTTGTTGTCATACTTTCTGTTTTAGTCATTTACCCATATTAAAAATGTTTTAATGGTGGTCATCAAAGAAATAAAACGACTTAAAGGTATGATATTTCCGTCTACCAAATAAAGAAATATATGCACTTAAATGTTCCAAACACAAGATGCTGCCAATGAGTCTAGAGCATGGGTACTCCCCCTCAGGACTTTGGGGGATGTGCAACTTGACTATCATAAGAACCTTTCACTGTGAGTTTACCTGTTTCCCAGTAACTCCACCAGGCAGAACATGAACCTTAAAAAGGAGCAACCAACACATAGCAATATCCCTTGAGTTGGGGAAATTGCTAAACAAAGATATTTGTTTAAGTACTTTGCGTCACACCTGACAGAGTTTGGCTTAAGTAGGTAGCTACTTGCACAGCAAAAGAAGACTTGTTTTTGAGTAGCAAAAGTACGTTTAGGGACTGACAGCTGCGTGCAGAAGCTGGGAACGGGAGGGAAGGGATGAGGCAGCTCATGCTTTGCTCTGTACTGCATTAGAAAGGAAGCATTTCTACCCAGCACGGGATGCAGAAGACCCTCTGTGAGCCAAATGTCTATTTAGGAAAACACATTCAGCTACCCGACTGCTAATGCTCCCTGGGAGGCAGGCTCCACCCTGGCCTCCTCAACCACTCTGTGGACAGTCTCCAGTGAGTAGAATCTAGAATACCTGTCCTGCTGCCTCTTACCTGTGCCTGTAGCCCAGATGACAATATGTGACTTTCAGCAGTCCCCTCTGTTCTCTTACCAACGCTGCCCACTGGTGCTGCCCCACCCACCCGAGCTGCAAACTCACTTGGGCTTTACTCACAAGTGCGTTGATGAAATTTCCCCTGAACATCTGCAAGAACCACCTCTCTTTAAAGGTCATTTCAAGTCTCTTTTCATGACCTTCCTGAGTCCATAGACCCATCTTGTTGCGTCAGCCATTTCTGCGCAAACATGACCATGTTTAAGTGAGCTGTTTTGGTGATGCCCAGGTGAAACTGGACAGGAGGGCGGGAGGAATTTCTAGGAAAATGAGATTCAGCAGGAATCTGGGATGCAGTTATTCGGCCCACAGAGTCCCTGGATTCCTCCTCTCCCATGACTGGCTTAGCATGCAGCACAGAGTGTGCTCAGACAGTCGGGATAAAAAGCACTGTGGTTTGGCTATGTTTTGTGTATTCCTAGGCTTGATCCCCAGTGTGGCAGTGTTGGAGAGCTGGGATCTTTAAGAGATAAGGCCCAGATGCAAAGAAATTAGGTCGTGAGGTCTTTACCTTTTGAAAGGACTAACCCTGTGGCCTCTCAGAGTGGGTGAGTTCTCCCAAAAACTGGCAATTGTAAAATCAAGTCAGTGGGTATCCTGGTGCACACCTATAACCTCAGCATTTGGGAGTTCAAGGTCGGCCTTGGCTACATAGTGAGGTTGAGGCCAGAATAGGCTATATGAGACTCTGTCTCAATAGATGATAGATAGATAGATAGATAGATAGATAGATAGAT
>LOJH01024587.1:6628-17963 GCA_001685095.1 Ellobius talpinus
CATGGCTCCCCAGGGTTTCACACTCCAGTCCAGTGCATGGCTCCCCAGGGTTTCCCTTAGTGCTCTTCCTTCTCTGATACAGACAGAATCTTTTCTCGTTTCTTCTATGGGGTTTTCTTCCTGGGGCTCAGCTAAAGTTCCTACATGTCCCTAACAAGAATGAAGTGAAGATCCTGGGATCTTGTAACTAGATGCTGCCCTAATGCTTTCCCTCTGGTCTTCATTTGAATACTTTATGGAGTCTTAGACTAAGGGAAAGAGGAAGTGCTCCAGGGCTCAGGGCTGATGGCCAGGGGCTGTGGTTTAGGTGTTTTGTGATGGATCTGGCCTAGCTTTCTCCACTTCAGCAGTAGCTAACTTGGGGCTCCAGGTCCTGGGACTGTCAAGCCTGTCAAGCCTGTCGCTATGCGCACAGCTCTAGAGGGAGCCCTATCTTTGGCCCTACTCTGATTTCTATGTAAGGCAGCCCCTTATGGCACTGAGAGGTTGAAATGAACCTCACGAAAAATTGTTGTTTGCTATCAAACAACTATCTCTGTTAGCCCATGTTGTCCTTGAACTCCCTCTATAGCTAAGGATGACCTTGAACCTCTGATCCTGCCTCCACCTCCCCAGAGCTGGGGTCACAGATGAATTCCTTTGTGTTTGAGACTCTCTACTAACAGTTACCTTGCCTGGCCTTGAACAACTCTAAACAAATTTTCGTTAAATTTATTAATTTTTGGTTTTAGTTTTATGTGTGTGTGTACTACATGTTGTTAACCCCACCGGTCAAGAATAAGATTACCACAGTTTAAAGCCAACTTTGAAGCAAACTTTAATTAAATACTGACCAGGTTGGTGGGCAATGGTCTGTCTCTCTGGCCAGGTCCATACCCAGGTTCCTAGGAAATGGCCTCAAGTCACACCTTGCAGAGGCTTCAAAAGGCAAAACCCATAATTCCCATCAGGTCCAATCAGGGGCAAGCATCTGTCCTGATGTATTTCCTGCTCACGTGATCAAGCACAGCTGTGCAGATGGGTCAACCAAACACAGAACAAACAGGAACTTATTCTTAACCGCAAACAGAGCCCCTAACCTGTGAGGTTCATTTCTCCTGTTTTGGTCTCACAATATGTGCGGGTATCTGCAGAAGCCAAAAGAAGATGTTGGTTTTCACGGGGCTAGAGCTGCAAGAGGTTGTGAGCTACCTGATGTGGGTGCTGGGAACTGAACCTGGGTCCTCTGGAAGAACAAGAAGTGCTCTTAACCACTGAGCCATCTCTCCAGCCCATATTTAACTTTAATTTTTTTATGTTTGCTTGTTTGGGTTTTTGTTTGTTTGTTTTTTGAGATGGGGTCTCTCCATGTAGCCTTGGCTGTCCTGGAACTCACAGAGATTCACCTGCCTCTGCCTCCTAAGTGCTGGAATTGAACATTTATTTTTTGGTATGTATATGTATATGTCATAGTTTGTGTGTGAAGGTCAGCTTGCTGTGGGCAGTGCTACTCCTGGGCAGGTGGTCCTGGGTTGTATAAGAAAGCAGGCTGAGCAAGACATAAGGAGTAAGCCAGTAAGCAGCACCCCTCCATGGCCTCTGCATCAGCTCCTGCCTCCAGATTCCTATAATGAGTCTTTAGCCTGGACTTCCTCAGTACGGGAAGTATAAGATGAAATAAACACTCTCCCCAAGTTGCTTTTAGAATTGGTGTTTATCACAGCAACAGAGAAGCGAATACACACACATACACACACAGATACACATACACACATACACACATATACACAATTTTGTTTTTAATATTTTTTTAAGCTGGGCAGTGGCACACACTTTTAATTCCAGCACTCGAGAGGCAATGACAGGTGGATCTCTGTGAATTCGAGACCAGCCTGGTCTACAGAGTAAGTTCCAGGACAGTCAGGACTGTCCCAAACAGAAAACCAGTCTTGAAAAACAAAAAACAAACAAATAAAGACTTTGTTTTTAAAATGTGTGCAGGTGCCTTGTCTGCATGTATGCCTGCAGGACAGAAAGGGGCATCAGATGGTGAGTTGCCATTCGGGTGCTGAGAATTGCACTGAGGACCTCTGGAAGAGCAGGGTGCTCTTAACTGCTGAGCCATCTCTCCAGTCCCCGAGATAATAAACTTTTATTAAAAAACAAAAACAAAAACCGGCAACCCAGTGCCTTGGTTCAGAGGCAATGTCTGGGCTGTGGTGCAGCCTACCTAAAAAGTCCTGCTGTTTCTCCCACAGCTTGGATTATTTTATTTATTAGAGTCTGGTGTTCCCAGGAGATCTGTGGGCTGGGAACAGAAGCACACAAGATGTTTTTTACAAACATTTCCTGTCCTTGTGACCTTTGAGGGGGTCTGTTAGGAAATGCAAAACCTTGCTTACTTCCTGAGAACACCCTGGCAGAACAAATTCTCAGCTAGGTGTTAGTTTTGGGAAATGTTCAGATTTCTCTAGCAGAACAAGGGAAGATGAACTTGCATTTAGTCGGCAAAGAGCCCAAACACTTCACAGTAGCCAAGCATATGTCTGTCATCCCACCACTTGGGAGATGAGTGAAGGAGCATCAGGAGTCAAAGAGCATACTTGGCTACATAGTGAGTTGGAGGCCAGCCTGGGCTACATGAGACTACCTGAAAAAAGAAAAAGAAAAAAGAAAAAGAAAAATCTTCTCATCAGAGAAACCCTCTGGATGGGGTGACAGAGTTTTATTTATTTGGGGTTTTGTTGGTAGTGGTAGTAGGTTGGTTTGGGTTTGTTTGTTGAGAAGGGGTCTCTCTCTATGTAGCTGTCCTAGAACTTGCTATATAGACCAGACTGACCTTTAACTCACAGAGACCTGACTGCCTCTGCCTCCTGAGTGCTGGAATTAAAGGCATGCACCACCAGGCCTGACTGGAGTAGCAGTGTTTTAAAACAATATTTCCAGTGTTGCACAAAGAGACACACAAACAAAGCAAAAGTAATTCAAGGCAATTTCCTTTTGCAAAATGGTGCACAGTGACCCAAACCCAGCCAGCAAAGGCTCACTCAGTTTATATTAGAATGAAGAATGATGACTGAATCACTCCTTAGGTAAGCTTGGCCTCACAGTCTGATGTAATTGGCTAATTGTGGGTGAGAAGGGGAGGGTTGTGATAGCCTAGGAATGTCTGGCATCTGTGGGTTGGGCAAAGGGATTTTCCACAGACGGGGGNCTCAAACTCACAGAGATCCACCTGCCTGTGCCTCCCGAGTGCTGGGATTAAAGGCATGAGCCACCACCACCTAGCACAGACAGGGGAAGTTTATAGAATACTGGCCTTTGGCAGACTACTCACCTTTGATAGAAAAGACTGTTTCTCGTGTCTGTGTGTCTGTCTCTGTGCGTGTGTCTCTCTGTGTGTGCCACATGCATGAGAGTGTGCAAGTGTGCACACCCGTATGTAGAGGAAGATGTTCAGAGATCAATTTCCTTTATCACACCCCACCTAATTTCCCTGAACCAGAGTGTCTCATTGAATTAGAAGTTGCACCTTTTCCATCAGGCCAGCTGACCTGGGAGTCAGATCTGCTGTTTCTGCCTCCTAGATGCCGGGATGAGAGGGGCATTCAGCCATGCCCAGATTTCCATGCTGGGGATCTGATGCTTGCAGATGGAGCAGGCTTACCACAGAGCCCTATCCCCAGCCCCCCCAGCCTGGGATGGGAATGCATCTCAAGAAGCTTTTCTTTTCCCCCATCATAAAATGTTTATTAACTATTTGGGAATTTCATACAATGAACCCCAAAAACATGTCTTTTGGGAACCAATCTGGGACTACATGAGAACTTGTCTACAAAAAACAACATCAATAGCAAAAAAAAAGAAAGGAAGGAAGGAAGGAAGAAAGAAAAAAGAAAAAACAAACAAGCAAACAAACAAAAAACAGAGTTCCCTGAACCAAGCACATTAGTGCAGGCCTGTGAACTCAGCACTCAGGAGGCAGAAGCAGGAGGAGAGCTAAAACTTAGAGGCCAGCCTGGTTTCCACAGTGAGCTCTGGATCAGCTAGTGAGAATCTGTTGAGAGAGAGGGACTCTGCTGACCATTGCTAAACATTGCCATCCTTTCTCATCGGTATTTCCCAAACCTTCCCGATGGCACGAGCCACCTGAGAACATGTGGGTGCCACCGTCCTAATGATCTGGTGCTCAGTGTGGCAGAGAACAAGAGCACTTCTCAACACCCACCAGCGCCATGTAAGCCCATGCTCCCAACCCTTGCGTGTTGCTCTCAACCCAAGAAGTAACAGATCTAGGCTGTGAGCATGCTGAGTTAAGTCACAATGGGCACTAACTAAAGCTGGATGCTCCCTGGAACACAGGGAGAATTTTCAGATAAAGAAAACTCAAATTAATTGATCTGCCAACTCCTTCCGTTCTGGTGGAATAGACGGAACAGACTCCTGTTTCTCTTCCAGTTTTTATCTATAGGTTTAAAAATGCTCAAAATTAACAAAATATCACTGTATCAAAAAATAGTTGTATTGTGCATGCTAGGCTACAAAGTTAGACCTTGTCTAAAATACATTAAATTATGCTTGACGTATTATTAGAATCTTGACGTTGTTGTTATTAATGTTTGTTTTATCTTGTTGAGTCAGGGTCTTGTATATATCCCTGGCTTACCTGGAACTCACTATGTAGACCAGGCTGGCCTGGAACTCACAGAGATCTGCTTGTCTCTGCCTCCCAAGTTCTGGAATTAAAGGTGTGTGCCAGTGTGCCTGGCTTGCACACTGAATTCTGACTTCCACATCCTATGCACAGGTAACTTCTGTTCACATACCATAAAAGGACTAGGACCTTTAAAAGGGAAAATTAGGAGATGCAGAAATGGCTCAGCTGCACAAACATGAGAACTGACATCAATGCCAAGCAGGCATGGTAGCTGGTCCATATCCCCAGTGCTCTGAATGAGGATAGAGGGGATCCCCAGGAGCGAGCTGGCTAGGTGAGACCCTGCCCTCATGTATAAGGAAGACACTCCATATCAACCTCTGGCCTCTACAGGTATGTGCTCAGATGGACAACTACAGATAGTTGAGCATGTATACATGCACATATGCATACCATACACATGCATACACACCAAAAAAGGGGACAACTGCTTCAGACCATAAGCCAGTTAGAACTAAGAAGAGAAACACATGAACTCTGGCAGGCCCTCACTACTCAAAGTGAGGTCCTAGGAACAGAAACTACCACTTGCTGATGAGAAACTTGTTAGAAATACAGACTCCCTTGCCAGGCAGTGGTGGCACACACCTTTAAACCCAGCACCCAAGGGGCAGAGGCAGGAGGATCCCTGTGTGTTCGAGGTCAGCCTGATCTACAGAGAGAGTTCCAGAACAGGTTCCAAAGCTACTGAGAAACCCTGTCTCGAAAAATAAAAACAAAATAACCAAACAAAACAAAATCAAACAGAAAGAAAGAAAGGAAGGGAGAGAGAGACAGAGACAGAGACAGAGAGAGAGAAGAGAGAGAAGTATATACTCTCAGGGCCTATCTTAGGGCTGGTGAGTAAGAACACGTGATTCCTATGCTTTCCCCAATGTAAGAGGTTCAGCATCAACAATGAAGTGAAGCATTTAAAGGACTAAAAGAAAGGGAGTGAGGAAGAACAATGTCTGTGAGTCCAAAAGATGCCTGAAAAGAGACAAGCCTTAGACGTCCTGGATCCAGGGTCACAATGATAGCAAAGCAATTTTGGTAACAACTAGGAACTCAGCAGCTATGACCTGGACACCTGTCCCCAAATGGGGAGGCTGTTCTACAGGACACTTCAGCATACCTGTCCATCCGTTCACATCTTCTGGGAGACTGGCACCCCGAGATCCAGCTGCCTTTGACTGACACGCTGCACACATTCCCTGAGATCACTGGCCATAACAGTATACTCTGGAGAGATGTCAGTAGCAATAGAGCCAATTTCTGGCTAGTGTTTGTAGCCTAGAATGAAAACCTGAGATGAGAGGCTAGAGAGATGGCTCCAAGGTGAAGCATACTTGCTGTTCTTGCAGAAGCCCAAAGTTTGGTTTCCAGAGCCCAATGTCTGAGGGGCTCACAACTGCCTGGACTTCCAGGTCCCAGGTATCTGACACCATATCTTCTCATTGGGCATCTGATAGAAGTACACAGACTCAGACACATAAATAAATCATAAACCTTAAAGGAGAGGAAAGAGGAGAAGGGGCTGGACAGATGGTTCAGTGGTTAAGAGCACTAGCTGTTCTATCAAAGGACTTGAACTCAGATTCTAGAAGCTCATAGGACCGCCACTTATATATACAGCTCCAGGAAATCTGACACCATCTTCTGACCTCTGTGGGCACCTAGACACACGCATATACACACACACATGCACAATTAAAAATAATTTTTTAAGGAAAAAACACAAGCTGGACTGTTGCTGGGTTCTAACATCTTCCTTGGGGGAGGGGGTGAAAAGGCATGACGTCAACAAACACAGACACCAGGAATCAGGTTGAAGGCTTCCAGCAGACTCCGTGCATTAAACAACAGGGAAACCAGAAACACAACAGGCCCAAAGGGCTGAAAAAGAGCTTCAGTGTCCGCCCTTGCCCAGGGCTTTGTTTAGAGCCAGGTCTGGTGACAAACACCTGCAATCTAATCACCTGAGTGGAGGCAGGTGGGTGGTGAGTTCAAGGCTAGTTTGGGCTACGTGTGTGAGGAAACCCTGTCTCTAAAACTCCTGTCTCTAGAAGGAGGAGGTGGAGGAAGAAGAAACAGCTATATTTTTGTGTAAATTCATTGATCCTAGTAACTAACAGATCTAGCTAGCTTACAAGAGCAGGTAGATTAACTCAGACCATTGTTCAAAGATGTCTAAGCCTAATAATCTATGATTTCTTTGTTAGTCTTGGCTGGGACACTAAAAATAGTGATGGGAGTGAATTTCAGTAGGATCTTGAATTCAAGGTCCTGAGTTCAATTCCTAGAAACCACATGGTGGCTCACAACCATCTATAATGAACTCTGGTGCCCTCTTCTGGCCTGCAGGGATATATGCAGGCAGAACACTGAATACATAATAAATAAATAAATCTAAAAAAAAGCTCGTGGCATTCAGTTTGAGGATTCGTGAAGACAGGATCTTGCCCACTTTGGTCTTAGAATTCAGTAGAAGTAAAAAGTCTCTCTAGTGGCTGGCTCCTTTACTTGTCTGATCTTTCAGCTTTTATCCCGATATCTGACTCCGGGTTTTTATCAGTTAGAATTCGCGCTACATCTGGCATCCAACTTTTGGGGCACGAATTCACGAAAAAGCCACTTGCCTGTGTCTTCGCACACACTGCCTCCAGCAGAGTTACTAGCAGCCAGTCACTGTTCTGCCAGGAAACAGCCGCGCATGCTCCTTCGAGGCCCGTTTCACTTTCTTTCCTGGCGCCTGGTGTCTCTTAGCCAACAGGAACTAGCCTTTGCAGACCTCCTCAGTGCTCGGGCCTTAAGGTGATCTCCCAGTCCCTGCCTCTCCTCCCTCCTGGTTCCATTAGCTCAGCCGCCCTCCTCTCCCAGCCGCCAGGCTGTGCACGTGGCCGCAGCGAGTACCATGACTGTTGCTGCTGTCGCTGCTCCTGATGGAAAAGGTCCCAGGGCCTCAACGCGGCAGCGCCTTCTATCTGCCCGACGTGGCGCCCGTCAACTTCTGCACCCAAGAGAAGAAGAGCGACGAGTGGTCGGCTTGACTCCATGAAATCTGTACTTCCTTATGAATATACAACGTTTGATTTTTGCCAAGCGCTGGAAAGCAAACGTCCATCTGAAAATCAGGTACTATTTGGGGAAAGAATTGAACCTTCACCATATAAATTCACATTTAATAAGTCGGAAGGAAGCCTTTAAGATTGTTTGCACGAAAACGTACCATACAGAGAAGGATGAAGACAAACAAAAGCTGGACTTCTTGAAAAAAAAGTGTGATACTGAACTATCCGCATCATTGGGTTGTGGATAATATGCCTGTAACGTGGTGTCATGACTTTGATGGTGGTCAGAGGTTCTGTACTCCTGAGTTTCCTATTGGCTGCTACATTACAGCTGAAGGCTGTGCAAAAGATGCCTGTGTTACTAGTTCAGAATTCAGTCAAAGAGATACTTTGACTACATCTACATCTTCAATCATGTTGACATCAAAATATATTATCATGTTGAAACTGGGTCCATGGGAGCAAGATTAGTAGCTGCTAAACTTGAACCAAAAAGCATCAAACATACCCATATAGATAAACCAGACTGCTATGGACCCCCCATGGATGTGAGTAACAAGGCATCTGGGGAGATCAAAATTGCCTATTCTTACTCTATTGGTTTTAAGAAACTGGAAAGCATCAGGTGGGCATCTAGATGGGATTGTATTTTAGAGGCTATGCCTCATACCCACATTCATTGATTTAGGAGGGTGCCCAGAAGAATTTGACTGGAAACTAGTTCATGGTGATTCATTCCGTCCTCCAAGAAAGGGAATGCTGTCAGTCTTTCTAGTATTTGGGACACAGATTTTAATTACGACTTTTGTAACTCTGTGTAAGTTTTAAATGAAGATCAAAAAGAAAATACTTTGTCTGAACAAAAAAAAAGGAGCTCATTGCACTCAGTCTGAGGATTCGTGGAGACAGGATCTTGTCCACTTTGGTCTTAGGATTCGGTAGAGGTAAAAGTTCTCTCTAGTGCTGGCTCCTTTACTTCTCTGATCTTTAAGCATTTACCCCGATATCTGACTCCGGGTTTTTATTATTAAGACCATTTAGAATTTGCGCTATGGATGGCGTGTCTGAGTTTATTCCTCTGGCTGTGGAGTCCCCCTCTTCTGTTCACACCCTCGCTGGCACTGTTAAGCCGCTTAGACTAAGTCCTGTTCCCGGAATTTTCCGGATCACAGGGACAGCAAAACTAATGTATGGTTTGGCTTCGTGGGTTGGAGTGATTATAGTCCACACCCACTCCATTCTGTGGAGAAGCACTTGCCAACAACACTCATGTTGAGTGTTCTGGGAGACAAACCTGCTTCCTGGCAGCCCCTGGTCTTCACAGCCAATGAGGTCACAACAAGAGACTGATTAGCTCTTCTATGTTCTTGTATGAAAATTTCAGAGCAGGGTAGGCCTGGCCTAGGTCCCATGACCAGCCAGCTGTGGCAGATGGAAGGAGTCCCACAGCACTGGCCACAAGTGCCAAGTCTCAGGGATGTCTACAGTGAAAGAGGCTTGCTATGAAACCTCAATCAGCTCAACTGGAGACAGTTTGTTTTGTTTGTTTTTGTTTTGTTTTGTTTTTGAGATTCTATAGCCAAAGCTGAAGTAGAACTCAGTCAAGAGTCCAGGCCGACCCTGAATTTGCAATCCTCCTGTTTTAGCATTTTGAACACTGGGATTAGGATTAGGAGTATACATAGGAGTGTACCCCACCACAGAGGGCATTATGTGTGTGCGCGCGCGCACGCGTCAACATCATCATGGTGTGCATGTCAGGACAGAGGACAGCTAGCAGGGGTTGATCCTATCCTTCCAACTTGTGTGTTAGGGATTCAACCTAGGTCATTAGACTTGGCTCAGGCCGAGCCATCTCCAGAGGGCTAATGTGGACTATTTTAAAGAGTTTATTTTTATTTATGTGTATGTGTCTGTGTAAGGGATAGTGTGCATGTGAGTTGCCCTCAGAGGGTGTTGGGTCTTTTAGAGCTACAGTTAGTTGTGAGATGCCTAACGGGTGCTGGGACCTGAACTCAGGTCCCGAGGAAGAGCAACAAGAACTATGAACCGCTGAGCTATCTCTTTATCCCCCAATGTGAACTCTTTTAATTACTCCTCAAAGTTACATTCTACTACTGTTAGTCAACTCCCTGACTCAAATTCAGGAAATCCTGGGTCTGCTTCCTGTCGCGGCAGGTTAGTTATCTAGGTTCGTCTAAAACTGTTATATGTTATACAGTATGGGTTCTGTGTCTGGCTCTTACAGCTTAGCTTGATGCTTGTGAGATTCAGGTACATTATTGTATCTAGCAGTGATTTGCAGAAACCATCAATTTAGGGCACTAGGTAACTAACAGTCAGTTAATAGAGGAAAATGATCCAGGATGGTTAAGGAAGTAGAGGTGAAAGTCTACAGATCTAAGAGGGAACGGATGATCTCAGAGCTTGGTCCTAAACAAAAGCTTTAAAAACAGCCACCATACCAGGGCATAATGGCACACATCTTTAGTCTCACCTCTGTGAGTTCGAGGCCAGTCTGATCCATAGAGTTCCAGGACAACCAGCCAGAGCTACATAGTGAGATCCTGAGGTCACAACAAAACAGCCACCAGTACTGAGGCAGGTACAACAGGGCCTCATTTGTCAAAACAAGGACTATACAGTGCTGTATAGTTTTATGTCAACTTGACAGAAATTAAAGGCATCTGAGAGGCGGGTACCTCAACTAAGAAAATGCCTCCATAAGATCAGGCTGTCTTAGTGATTGATGGGAGAGGGCCCAGCCCCTTGTGGGTGATGCTATGCCTGGGCTGGTAATCCTGAGAGAAAGCAGGCTGAGCAGGCCAGTAAACAGCACTCCTCCATGTCTGCTGTGTCAGTTCCTGCGCCCAGCATCCTGCCTTACCATTTTTGATGAACTGTTATATATGGAGTCGAGAGCAAAATAAGCTCCTTCTTCCCCAGCCTACATTTGGTCATGGTGTTTTATCACAGCAAGAGAACCCCTAAGGTGTGTGTGTGTGTGTGTGTGTGTGTGTGTGTGTGTGGTGTTGCGGGGGTGGGGGAGGGGATATCTCACTATTTAGCTGTTTGGTGGTCTGGAACTCTCTGTAACCTGGTCTACACAGAGATCCATCTGTCTCTGCCTTCTGAGAGGTAGGATTAAAGAGGTGTGTGTGTGTATGTGTGTGTGTGCTTTTGCGTTAGCATGTGTATTTTTTTAAACTTCTCTATTGAATCTTTGGGGGTTTCATATCATGCACCCTAATTCTATTCACCTCCCAGTTTCCTCATATCCTCCCTCATCCTTGTTGCATCTCCCACATGAAAAAGAAACAAAGTAAACAAGCAAGCAAACAAACAAAAGCAAGAACAAAACAAACAAAAGAAACAAAAGCTCCCTAATAAACCTCAACAGAACAAAAACCACACCAGAAACAGAAGAATCTCTTCTTCTCCTTCTCGTCTGACTCTCCATACCTCTCTATCCATCCTGATGGCATTGGAGGCTTCAGGATATCATTAGTATACCCCCTTTGTCCCATCAGGGTATCATTAGTATACCCCCTTTGTCCCATCAGGGTATCATTAGTATACCCCCTTTGTC
>LOJH01024590.1:8891-19056 GCA_001685095.1 Ellobius talpinus
GTGTATCGCCACGAGGCTGTGGTCTATCGGTAAGGTTCTGCGTGTCCTCCTTCCGCAGCTACGTGGCATCTCCCTGGCTCCACCTACTCTCTATTTCCTGCCTGACTTTACGCTGCTAAGCCATTGGTCAAAACAGCTTTATTTCTTAAACAATAAAAAGCAACACTTATACAGAAGGACATCCCACATCAGGCAGTTTTAGAGAGTTGTTCTCTTTTGTAGATGCTGTATCAAATTCATGTCATCAGGGGTGCAGAGCAAACTCATTTACCGGCAGAGCCATCTATACAGCCTAAAACTTACAATTTTAAAAACTTATATTTTGGCACCTGAGAATGTTATTTTATAAAACATTTTTTTAATCATTGCAAACCACACATAGTCACTATCATTTGTATTATATACTTTCCAAAATTGAAGCCTGGAGTTATGATCCAAGTCCTATCAATATATTGGTTATTTTGTGTGCATGTGCTGAGGATTGTACCAAGGGCCCCATGGACTCTGAATTGTATGACCAAGTGTCCTCAGCCTGGATTTGTAGCTCTTTAATGTGAAGTGACTCACTTAAAGGGCTGGAGAGATGATTCAGTGCTTAAAAACACCTCTCTTGCAGAGGACCTGGGTTTGATTCCCAGCACCCAGATGGTGCTCACTACCATCCACAACTCCAGTTTCAATGCTCTCATCTGACCTTTGAGAGCCCAAGGCACACTCCTGGTACACAAACTTACTTACAAGCAAAATACTCAATAAATAAATACAAATAAATTATTCATTTAACCGGGATGTGATGGAGTCTGGTTTCAGCACTGGGAAGGCTGAGGCAGGAGGATCTGAATTCAAGGCCAATCTGCACTACAGAATGAGACCTGTCGCAAGGAAGTCAGTCATTTGGAGCTGGAGTTGTGGCTCTGTGTTAAACCCTTCTCAGCATGTGAGTGGCCTTGGTATAACGAAAAAGAAAAATCTGCTGGGTGTGGTGGCACATGCCTTTAGTCCCAGCACCCAGAGGCAAAGGCAGATGGATCTCTGTGAGCTAGAGGCCAAAGGCTGTATTATCTTTCTCTAGCCAGTACTGGATTCTCTTCTTGATTTTATTATCTTGTTCACCCACATTCTTGCCCATTCCATATTGCTTAACGAAGAGATCAAGGAATGATAATGGATGTTACGAGGGATGTTTGTAAGGCTCCTGCAGAGTCCCCATGGCAAATGCTATTGCATCAAGATCTGAGTCAATGCTCTGTGCAGTGAGTTCCCAGAGTGTATTCTATCTGCTCATATACTCACTTAGCCATGAGCTCAGTTATGCTATCAGATCAACCTTCATGGGATTGCAACTAATTTTCATTTTACTGATTAATGACCCTAAAACCCAGGGTAATAATGTTGGCAATTCATATGCCAGACAAATGCTGTAGAGTACTTGCTTTAAACAAGGAGATGAAAGCTGTTGACTTAACAGAGAAAGAAAACATGTAAGATTAAGGTCAATGACAACCACCCTCTATGTTGCTATGGCAACACACCTCTCAGCTCAGCACTTAGGAGGTCTCAGGCAGGAGAGTCAAGAATTTGTGGCCTGGGACTAGAGAGATGGCTCAGAAGTCAAGAACACCTGTTCTTGCATAAGACCCAGATTCAATTCCCAACACCCATAATATGGTTCATAACCATCTGTAACTCTTGTTCCAGGGGATCTGATGCCTTCTTTTGACCTCCTTGGGCACCAAACATGCACTTGGTACACATACATGCAAGCAAAACCACTTACACATAAAATAAATTATTAAATCTAATTCAAAACAAAATAAAAATACAGCTAGCTTCATTTACAAAGAGAGTTAGAGGCTTGGGCTAAATGAGACTTTATCTAAAAAAGAGGGTGGGGACTAGGAAGATAGTTTAGTGGTAAGACTGCTTCTCGAATAAGCATGAGGATCTGAGTTCGAATCCTAGACCTTCCTACTTAAGATCTTTCCTGCACGATGGAATGTTTCAATACTGGGGGAAACTTCTACACAGCATGTGCCTAACAAGCTCTTTTATTTTTCAGTTTCTTAAAACAGGGATGTTCTGTGTAACTGTCATGGCTGTACTGGAACTCACTTTGTAGACCAGGCTGGCCTCAAATTCACAGAGATCCTCCTACCTCTGTCATCTGAGTGCTGGGACCTGTCTCAAATAAGGAAAGGAAGAGGAGGAGATCTAAGAAAGGAAATAAATAAATAAAGGTCACAACCAAGCAGGGTCTCTGGGATGCTGCCAATGCTGGACACAAAAACAAGGAGTGTAACACAACACCCCCTGGCCAGAAGAAAGAGGAAAACCTCATCTTAACTGAGGTTGGAAACATCTTGAGCTTTTTGCTAACTTATTTATTTTTATTTTATGGCATTTGTGTTTTGCCTGCATGTATGTCTGTGTGAAGGTGTCAGAGCCCCTGAAACTGGAGTTACAGTTATGGACTGCCTTATGGGTGCTGGGAATTGGACCTGGGTCCATCTGGAAGAGCAGTCAGTGCTCTTAACCACAAAGCCATCTCTCCAGTCCCTCTTTTAAAGGTTTTGGTAGTGAAAAAGATGTTAGGTCCGGCACAGGGGTGAACAATGAACAGCTACTTAAGGAACTAGAAATAGCACAGGGTAATTCAGCCCCCTGTGCCTGACAGCAGGAGCTAAGTTCTAATCAATGTTTCAGCCTTTAAGATCCTTAACAGGGGTGTGGCTTTTCATACCCTAGAGACTTTAGTCTACTTGCAGTCCAGGAATTACATTTTGTGCACATGGATGCCAAATGTTTAAGGTCCCAGAGTGTCCGGCAACCTCATTTTTAGGACCTGATAAAGATGGGGTTGAGTGGGAGGGAGAGACTGAGGCTGGGACAGATCTTCCTGCTGGCTAGCTCCCGTGGTGCTGAGTGATGCCATCCAGGCTGCTGGGGGAGATTGATGGCCAATAGTTTGCTCTATTTTCCTTTCCACGGCTGTGATAAACACCGTGACCAAAGGCAGCTTGAGTACCTTACAGCTTACCTAAGTTCATAATGGTTCATCATGAAGGGAACTCAGGGCAGGAACTCAAGTCAGAGACCTGGAGGCAGGAACTGAAGCAGAGGCCACAGAGGAAGCCTGCTCTCCGCGTCTTCTTCAGCCTGCTTTCCTATTCCACCCAAGGCCACCTGCTCTGGGTTTGCACCACTCACAGTGAACCGTGTGGGGAACTGAACTGACCCAGGACTTTCTCAGAGGCCCTGATGAAAGGACAAAGGGGACTTAAGCTCTGTGCCCTTGTCCAGGAACAGACTTGGCAAGGCCAGTCTGAGGCTGGAGACAGTGATTGGAAGGTGCCAAAGTAGCAGCTTCTGGGAACCTGAATTTTCCCCCTAGGCTGTGGTTAACAGTCCTTGGGCAGATGTGTCTGAGGTATCCTATGTTCTCTTTGCCAGTACTGTCTGACTTAGCTCTCTGCAGACCTTGGCTGTCTCCCTCCCTCTGACCCCCACACAAATAGTATTATGTGATGTTATACTTTTTTCTTCAAGACAGGGTTTCTCTGTGTAACAGCTCTGCTCTCCAGGAACTCACTCTGTAGACCAGGCTGGCCTCAAACTCGCAGAGATCCGCCTGCCTCTGCCTCCCGAGTGCTGAGATTAAAGGTGTGCGCCACCACATCTGACAATGTTGTACTTCTTAATAAACTTGCTTGGCATAAGTCATCAGCCTACATAAGACCTCCTGGTCCCAGCTTTTGCTTTTATTTTCTTTATTTCTCATCTTGCTCTTTATCCCCAGTCCTCCTCTTGAGTGCTGTTTGTGACCTGCAGGTTAAGGTTAGAACTGAGCCCTCCCACATCAGTCATTATCCAATAAAACACCCCATAGTCTCACCCACAGGCCGATCTGAGGGATTTCCTCAGCTGGGGTCCCCTCTTTCCAGATACTGTAGCAGATGTGGCTAATAGCCTGGTGAGCTCTCTGCTGTCTGTGTGACTGAGACCACACCCGATCCTCCCCCGGACCTTATTGTGAGCTTGTCAATCTATAGAACCCTTCATCATGGAAGATGTCACACATCCTTTACAAAGTTTGAACGTGGTCATGTCTTAAGCTTTATCGTGCATATGGGATTGAGTTATTTATCGTCAGGAAAGTTTTCACGGAGTTGTGCTGTGCTTAACTATGCCTAAAATAAACTACTCTGGGTCAGACTTTTCTAGTTTGGACCAACACTGGCTGCTGAGTTGTGTTGAACCAAACTGCTTTCTTGCCTCCTGAGGATCATTACTGTGGTGGTTTGAATGAAAATGCCCCCCCCACAGCCCAGGCTATTAGGAGGTGTGGCCTTGTTGGAGGAAATGTATCACTCAGGGCAGGCTTTGTAGTTTGAGATGCTCACTCTCTCTGCGTGTTGCCTACAGTTCCTTGAGCAGCACCATGTCTGCCTGTGTGCCGCCATGCTTCCTGCCATGCTGACACTGGACTAAACCTCTGAAACTGCAAGCCAGCTGTAATTAAACGGTGCCCTCGTCACTCAACTGTGTGACTGTACCAGGGAGAAGCCCCGATGCTCTGCTTGCTGCGGCCACTGCTTCCACCAGAACTCAGAGCTGGCAGCCCACAATCGGACCCACAGTGTCGGGTCCTCTGCCCCATTCTTTAGTGTGGCAGGAACTTCAGTCAGAAGTTAGCTGTGAGAAAGCACCGGTGGGCTTATTGCTAGGAGCCAGAGGCCAGAGGGGCTAGGGAGATAATGGGCTACTTTCAGCTATACCTACTGGCCAAGGGGATGCTTCAAGCATTATCCAGCTGTTTCAGCAGTATGGGGTATGGCCTTAAAAATATCAAAGCAGCCAAGATGGTGGTGGTGCATGAAGCTCATAAAGGCTTGTTGACTTCAGCTTCTGGAAGTCACAGGATTTTTAGGAAGAGCTGCCCTGGGGACAACAGTCTAGGCAGTCAGTAGTGTCATTGCAGATGGTCTGTTTCCTCCTGTTTTCAAAACCTCACTGGGGTCTAAAGGAGGGCAAGAAGGGCAGTTCCTTCTAAGTGCTGAGAGAACTGAGGTAGTAAGGACTTTGCTGTCCCTGTTAATACAGAAAGCAGTGTTGCTGGCCCCCTAACTGGACTGACTGCGGCGTTTTCCAAGGATGTAAATTCCTGGTTAAGAGTCGGGCATGACAGTGAGTATCTAATTCAGCACTGGAGAGGTGGTCACAGGGGATCTGAAACTCATGCCAAGTCTAGACTTCCTGAGACCCTGTCTCAAAAATGGTCAAGATTTGAAAATTGAAGTACTTCAACAGGGTGTGGTGGAGCATGCCTTTAATCCCAGCACTAGGAGACTGAGGCAGGTGGATCTCTACAAGTTCGAGATCAGCCTGGTCTACATAGTGAGTTCTAGGAGAGCCAAAGCTAAAATAGTGAGTCCCTGTGTTGTTGCTGGTTTTACTCTTTTAGCTTTTTTGGTGTTTTGGGGGCCTACCACCCAGCTCCCAAATAAACCACACACAGAGTTTTATTGTTATTTATGGATGCCTGGCCTTAGCTTTTCTTGTTTCTTGTCAGCTTTTCTTAAATTGTCCCAACTAGTGAGACTGAACTAGTGGCATAATATCAAAGATTCCCCACATAGCAGGGTTCTTGACTGAGTGTGTCTGCTGTTGAAGGACATTCCTTTCTAGATCAGGAACTGGAGAGAGAAAATGCAAATCTGCTAGGGAGATGCACTATGGATACCAACTGGAGTGTTTTCTACTTGGTTATGAAGAAGAGGAGGAGAAGGAAAAGGAGGAGGAAGAAGAGGAGGCAGTGGCTAGGTATGTAACCCAGTAGGTAGAGTGTTTGTCTAGTACTCATAAAGCTCATGGTATAAAATTTTGGCATGATGTCACATACATTAATCCCAGTACCCTGGAGTTGGGGCAAGAGGATCAGCAGTTCATAGAGAATTCAAGGTCTGTCTGGGTAAGAGACCATAAGAAATAACAAAAAACAAATAAAAGAGCCCGATCCTCGACAAACAGATCACTACTATAGCTGAACATCTGAGAATCAAATGAGTAAGCAGAATCTTCATATTTGTTGGGTGTGCAAAACCTTTAATTCCAACATGCAGGAAGCCAAGCTGAAAGTCAGTCTGATCAATATAGTGAGTTTCAGGCCAGCAGGGCTAACTAGTGAGACTCTATCCAAAAATACAAGTAAAAAAGTTTGTGCACTTTAATTTTCTCTAGAGGATGTCTGCCAAAGATCAGACCTTAAAAATAATTCCTCCCTCCCTTCCTTTTTCTTTTGGTTTCCCTATGTAACCTTGGCTGTCCTGGAACTCTCTCTGTAGACCAGGGTGACTTCAAACTCAGAGATCTGCCTGCCTCTGCCTCCCAAGTGCTGGAATTAAAGGCGTGCATCACTGCTGCCTGGCTCCTACTCTTTGTTCAATGCTGGGGATTGAACCCAGGGCCTTTATCATGCTAAGGAAGCAATCTACCACTGAACTACATTCCTGACTTGCCTTTAGCCTTTAAATCAGTCTCTAGGCATAGTTTATCCCTGTTAAAGTTTGAGAGCTCCACTTCTCTCAATAAAATATTAATTCTGCTGAGAATATAGAAAAATGGTACATGAGACTACCACCTAGTAGTAGATAATATAGCCTATTGGTAGATGAGAATATAGCCTAGTGGTAGAACACCTGCCTAACATGTACAGAGTTCTAGATTACATCCCAACATTGAGAGGAACTCTCACTTTCAGTCTGAGGACATACATGAATGTCAAAGGTGGCAGGACCTGGGTCCAATCCCTAAGACCACAAATGAGTGTATAAATAAACCAGGAAAACATGTAATGTCAAAACTGTAATTTTTCAGAGCTGGAGAGGTGGCTCATTGGTGAGAGTTGCTCTTCTGGAGGACCTAGGTTCTATTCCCAGCACCCACACGGCAGCTCACAACTGTCTGTTACTACAGTCCCAGGGCCTCCACGGACACTAGGCACACATGTGGTACACAGACACATATTACCACATGAGAACAAAAGATCCATACGCATGTCATTTCCTTTCAGTTTTGTCAAGGGTAATGATTCTAAGGTGAGTCCCATATGTGTCAGGTGAGAGGATAATTCACACAGAGTCCTCATTTCCTTCGTTCTTCTCAAAGGGCTTTCTCTGTGCCATGGTCTTTTCCTGAGAACCTGAAGTCGTGCTGGTGTATATAGGCCTGCAGCACCTGACACCTGCCTTTAGAGGATTCTCCTTTGAATGTAGAAAGGTAGTTTCTTGCAGAAGTCTCGGACACAGAGAGCCTCTTTCCAGCGTGGGCCTCGCAGTGCTGCCCAAGTTGGTTGGACTGAAAGCTGATGTTGGCTGCAGAGGAGATGCTACCTTGGGCTTGGTAGACACAGAATATGCATGGGATCCTTCTTTGCCACATAGTGGTTAAAGAAGTCCAGTAGATCTTCGCCATCACAGGCCTTTTTTTTTAACCTTAGATTAGTTGCTCCTGAGTTGTGACTCTCATGAGAGAAGTCTTTACTGCCTGAGTAAAGATTCACTGCTGTGTGTATACGGCAAGTGAAAGTTGGCTCCTTGTTGAGTGCCCTTTGTACAGACATATTCCAAGCCAGGGGCAGACTGGCCTCTCTAGGTACCAGGGAGGTAGAAACGTTGCTAGATAGCTGAAGATCCGGCCCAAGAGTGCAAACAGTAGGCCGTATCAGAACATCAGCCTGAGGACTCTGTGCTGTGCTGTGCTGTGCTTTGCAGGACACCATTGCTTGTCTGAGTGAATCTTCTGGTAGTTAAGCAAGTTGGAGGTCACACTGTACAGGTGTGCTTCTTACCTGGGAGTGCTCTGGGAATAACCGTTATATAGGTGCCCCATGCCCAACCCTACCTATTACCAGGGCACTTTCTAGTATGTTCTGTGTGGGTGCTCCCTAGTGATGATTCACAGAGCAAAGGTTTTTCTACAGTGCCCCCCCACCTTAGGATGGCATGGAACTCAGGCTCCTTCTGTCTCAGCCTGCCAATCGCTGGAATTTTAGTCCTTCCCCACCATGTCCCCCTCCCTGGGATCTCTCTACTTGGCATATACCGAATGTCTGCTTCCATCTTTTCTCAAGAGAAAGAAAAATGCCAACTCTCCTTTCAACCAGTTTCTTCCCCTGGTTTGTTTAGTTACTAAACAAGAAAACCACAGCCGCTGCACATGCAAATGGGAGAGTTTGTCTCATTAGCTGACAAGAATGCTACCAAACTTGTTTTGGCAGAAGAGTAGAAAGTGACTAGGTCGGACATTATCATCTCCCTAGGGTCCCATTCTCCAGCTTTCAAAGCCACACCTAGCCGGTGTTTTCTGGTTCCCTTGTGTTTCAACTGATGGTGCAACAGCTCCATGCTATCTTAAGGGGAAAGCTTTTTATTGTAGATAAGGGAGAACAGCTGGAGACATCTGGAAGAGTCCAGAGCAGAGAGAGGAAGAAGACTGAACATGGCAAGCAGACTGGACAGGGGCTATCTGCAAGAGAGGGAACAACAATAGTGGGGTGGGGGGTAGAGAATAGAGCAAACAGTGAGAGAAGCAGAAACACAGAGAGAGGTGGAAGGGGGAAAATGGGGAGGGGAGAGACGACGATCGTCTAGAATAACAGGGTTAGAAGGAGAATGAGCAGCTGAGGGAGAGAGGCCTGTGAGCTGAAGGGAGTTTAGGACAGGGGAGATGAGAAGGGCCAGGACACTAACACAGACTCAGAAATGTGACATTGCCACCTGTCCCTTCTGCCAGAGGAAAGGAAAATGACTCCTTTTGGTAGAGGGGAACCAGCTTCAGAAAATCCCTGAGGACTGTTGGCTTTTATCTAGCTGTCAGAGAACCTCCTATAGTACATGTTGAGCTCATTTCTGGGTATTTGGACGCCTTTTGTGGTTTGGGGTATTGGAGTTTCCTTTGAACTTGATAGCTTCCTTCCAAGTCTCCATGCAAGCCAGATGCCTTAAAGGTTGACTCCCTTCTGTCGGGTTCCCTTCTGGAACTCTTCAGTGTCACCCTCACCTCGGAACTATCCTGCATGCTTCAGTGCGGGAAAATCCGGAAACCAGGGATTAAACAGAACTCAGGATTTGTGAAGGTGAGCATCTCTGACTGACCCCTTAGCACCTGTAAAACATGAGGTCAGAAGGAAACAAGGAAACGTGGAGGAGTGTCTAGCCTAAGAGTCCTCGGCTTCCATTCTTCATAATACAGGACAAATGGCGCGGGGGAAAGTTTTGAAAGCACAGACCGAGCTGGCGGGGAGACGCCTGGTACCTCCTACGCTCATTCCTGTTGGCATTTCAGGCAGACAGCAGTTGGAAAGGCCTGAGCGCCGGTGTGAAGTGGCGTCCAGAATGCCAGCCCTAGCGGCCAATCGTCGGCGGAGTGGGCGGAGCCTCGCAGCGCGGAGGCGGGGCTGTCTCCCTGGCAACGAGCTCGCGGCGCGGATGGGGAGGAGAGGACGTGGGCGGGGGAGTGGGCGCGGGTGTCACCGCCGTACCTGGGCTGGTTGGCGAGTTCTGAGCTTCAGAACCTGGAGACGCGGTCAAACGAGCGGTCGCCCACGTTCCCGAGGCCAGTCCGAGTGAACCCCGAGGCTGAGGAAAGGAGCTAGCCGCCTCCCCCGCTGGCGCTAGGAAGCGTCGCTCCTCCTCGCTGACCTTGGTCTCGCTTGTCGCCTCGCCCTTGGCCACACTCAGTGGCTGGGCACATGTTCCGAGAGGTCTGCAGATAGGTCCCTGGACAGGCCGAGACTCGCGATGTAGGCACACAAACTACTATCGTCCTTCCCTCCTGCTCTGGGGCGTCGGGTCGCCCCCACCCCAACGCCCGGGCGAGCCAGTCCAGGGTTAATGCCAACGAGTTTCCACCTCCAGCCGCTCCTAGAGAGGCCGCGGCGCAAGCCAGCGGGGGAAACTGGCCAGGGACGGACACTTCCTGTGGGGGGCAGGGGACGAGAGTAGCCCAGCCGGGGATCGGGGGGCCAAGACGAGGGGTCTCGGGCTGGGAGTAGTGGTTGGGGACGGCCGGAGGAGTAGACTAGCCTCTCCGCCTCCATGGCCACGACGCGCGAGGGCCGGTGAGGGCCGCAGGACAATCCGAGACCTTGGGAGGGGGCGGGGCCGCG
>LOJH01024591.1:2156-15276 GCA_001685095.1 Ellobius talpinus
CTAGCTCTCAGTTTGCAGAGAGATGCTTTGGCCTTATAAATAGAGCTATGGGTTATAAAGTGGAATAACCCAGTGTTAATAGTTAATCCCTAAGCTACTGAGAAAGCTGCTGACAGTCTGTTCTCATTCTCCTAGGCTTACAACTTTATATTTCTTTATTTTTACATTTCTATTTCTGGAATCTACATTTTTATATTCTTATTCTTGGACCTTTCACTGTCCAGTACTGAAAAGCTGGAAGTACCCTGGAGAACGCAGCTATTGACTCCTTGTTGGAAGCTCAAAGAAGTTAAATTCTGATGTCAGTAGACTATCACAGAAACAGGAGCAAATTACTTTACTTAGAAGAAAAAGAAGATATATCTAAGATGCTTTTTTTCATTGGATTCCTTATTCCTGGAGCACCCATTGAAGGCCCATGAACTGCCCATGTTGAAGGCAGATCTTTCCCTCCAGTCCTCACAGGACAGTCCTCTTTGGAAATGTTATGAACCTACAGGTGTGTTTCATCAATCATGGCTGTCTCTCTCCCTTTTTTCCATGTGTTTGTATAGATGATGTGCATGTGTGTAAGCATGTTAGTATGAGTGTGAGTGCTCATGTGCATGTATAAGGTTGTCAGAAGTTTTCCTTTGATGCTCATCCACTTGATTCCTTGAAGCCAGGTCTCTAAATCAAACCCGGAGCTCACCATTGTGGCCACTTTCACTAGCCAGCTTGCCCTGGAGATTCATTCTCCTTCTGAGACTAAAATTTTAGGCAAGCTGCTATCTTCCCTTGGAATTTGTGTGGGTTCTAGGATTCCAAATTCTGGTCCTCTTGCTTGGGTGGCCAGCACTTTGATCGTGAGTCATCTTCGCAGCCCAGTACTAGATATCTCTGAGTCTGGTCAAGCTGACATCCAAAGCCAATTATCACAACACTACTGTGAAATACACTGAATTGTCAAGCCAGCAGTGCACCCAAGTCCAGCCTTTTAAAGTTCTTTTAGAAGATGAACCAATCCCTACTTAACACAATACTCTTCCAAGTGGTAAGAACTCAATTAAATCTAAGCCATGATTCCAATACTTTTAAAGCCTTTGCAATGCCTCATCCTTTTACTGTTCTGAACTCTTCACCAGCAAAGTGTAAATAGTTCACTGTCCTCTTTCTGAAAAATGCTTCCTTTTGCATTTCCCTAGATGGTGAGTCATGGGTTTTTTTTTTTTGCCTTCAAATGAACAGACTCTTAAGTCAAAATTCCGTCTTAATTCAGTTTGAAAGTATTGCACAGATTCTTATGCTTACATAAGATCTTAAGAGAGATATTGGCTAAAGATTTGAGAAGGCTGCAAATAAGTCAGGGGGCCCTTCTACAGTATATAAATGGCTGATCATTAGCTCAATTTACAAATTTTTACTAGAAAACACCATTCAGACTCTTAGTCACTCTACTGGATGTGGGATCTAAGGTGTCTTCTATAAACACAGATTTGCAAAGAACAAGTTGATTGGGATTTCAGTTACAGTAAAGTCAATAAAACCCAATTAGTGACTATAAAAAAAGTTATTGCCAACACTGAGGTCTCTGGAATCTTCACAGTTGTGAGGCATTCTGGGAATGGCAGGATACAGCTATTTAACTTGAGGAAAATAAGAACGGCTCCTCAAGAGACTTTACATAAGACAGCTTTTTTCTAAAACAAATAAAAAACCTATTAGTGTATATTGGTTGCACATAATAGTGGATTTCATCATGACATTTTCTTGTGTAGTATATGTTGATGACATTCAACCCTCATTACTCTCTCATCTCACTCATGGTGATTGCCTTCCACTTTTACAAAGATTTTGAAGCTTCAATTTGCCCAATAGAACACTGACTTGCTTTAATTCATTTTATTGTATCATTATTATTATTATTATTATTATTATTACATATTTGAGATAAGGTTTCACAACCTTGCAGCTTGGGCTTGACTGGGACTCAGTATGTAGCACATGTAGCACAAGACAGCTATCTACGTGGCCTCGATCTCATGGTCATCTTTCTATCTCAGCTGGGATTACAAGCTTGTGCCCCTTATTGATAACATTTGCTTTGAGGTTGCCTTACATTTTTGAAGACATGTAAACTGTATATATGTGAATGGCAAAGATCTAGGCTGGGAGTTCTTCAGTTGCTGAGTGGAGTTTCCTAATTTGTAACTTATTTCTGAAATCAATTAAATCAACTGGCTAAAGGATGGTCTCCTTATATCCAGTCAGGACCAGCTATTTTGTGATGTGTGAAAGCAAGTTAAAAAAATGACCACTTGGACATCCTATTGCTGTGTACACGACACATCAAGCTTGAAACCTCTTCAAACAAAATTGAAGATACTGACTTAATACCAGGGAACTGGGCAAATCAGTCTATCTCATTAAACCACTTAATTTGACCTTTCAAAGAACACTAGCTTTAAGCCCAGCTGCTTCCTGCTGCCCACAGGAACTGAGCATTTACTTTGTACAATGAACATGTGAAATCCTTGATGCTGTCTTTTACCACTATCTAGGGATGACAGGCCAGCTATTTGACCACAAAGACTGAAAGCTCCTCCTGGATGAAAATGGCTTCAGGTTGACAAGATGACTCATGGGACATTCATGGGACAATGGTAGGGTGCCTGCCCCAAGCCTGAAAACCCAAGTTCAGTTCCAGGAACACACATAGTGGAAGGAGAGAACTGACTCCCACAAATTTACTTGTATACACACACACACACACTAAATAAAAAATGGAATAAAATGTTAAAAATCGAGCTTCATGGATCATGGTGAATTCCATAATATATATGAGACAGTGACTCTAAAATCTCTTTTTGGCAGGTACATTTGCTCAGAAGTTTGAATGATGGACATTTAACCTTCACAAGATAAAAACACTGACATTAAAACTGACTTAAGGTATGCCATTTGTCATGCCAGGAGGCACCACATAGAGAGTGTTTCTCATTTTTAATCCGATGGATGCAAGCACTTATCAGAAGATACGAAAGCTCCCAGAAGCTGGACCCATGCAAAAAGAGTGGTTACCATGCACAGCCTATGGCAGCAAGACAAACAGCTGAAGCAAACTTATGCATAGAGTTTATAACTTTATCAAGTTTGCTTCATTTATGATAAAACCAGATGCAATCTAATCTATGAGGAAAATAAATTATGGCAAAGACACGGACAAATCAGGAGTGGTGGCACTGACCTTTAATCTTAGTACTTGGGAGGCAGATGCAGTCAAAGTTCTGTGAGTTATGGGCCTTCCTGGCCTACATAAGGAAGTTCCAGGATAGCTATGGCTATATAGTGAGACACTGGCTCAGATAGAAAGACAGACAGACAGGCATGGAGAAATCAGGGTCCAGGAGTCAAATCAACAGAAAGGCAGATAAGCCCTTATGATGAACTCCATCCATTCAAGCTTCCTTGAAAGTTGCAGCTGCCAGCTGTGGACTCACTAGGAACATGCAGAAACTTACCTTCCTGGTCCCTCTACCTTAGGTGGAAACCTCCATGGAAGACTCAAACAACCTCTTGAAAAAAAGGAAACCCAAGCTGACGCCGTCATGACTCATGTCTGCAATTCTAACACTTTGGAGGGAGAGGCAAGAGGATCAGATATTCAAGATAATCCTGTTTCATGGGAGGTTCAAGTCTAGGTTGTCCTATGTGAGACTCTCAACCAAGAAGAGAAAAAAAAGAGAAAAACAGGAATGTAGGCAATACCTTTTAGGTAATCAAGAATTATATTGTGGTCATGTTCTGATTTCTGTATGTTTTCCTTGTCTTCAAATTAATCAGTCTAAGCTCTTTTCAGATTGGGCTCTTGGAATTTTTGAGGTTTTCTACCTGAACTTTCTGTATAGGGAAAGCCCTCCCTCTGATACCCATGACCAGTCCAGGAATATCCCATTACACAATCCATCTATAGGGCAAGAGTTTTTCAAATCATCTGAAATCTGGAAAAACACCTTTCCCCTTCTCATGTTAGAGAATGCCTGATCCCTTTCCATTATTAAGAGAACCCTTAAATGTTGCTAACAGTAACTGAAGCAAAACAGCTTGTTAACCTTGGTTTGAAAACCCCAGCATGGGCTGTGGGGTTCCTGATAAGATTTGAATAGCTAACTTTCAAAACAATTCAACTAGAAAAAAATAGTAGCCTTATGCATTGGAAAAAAACTAAATGATACTCACAATACTTTCTGAATGATGGATTGGACCACATCTCTAAGGGATGTGATGTATGATCTCTACTCTAAGTGTATCCAAGTGCCTTAGCTTGTGAAATAATTCCTGTATGATAGAGGCATATTCTGTACCATGGGGGTTGCTATGGGCTTAAGGAAGCTGTGATTGTCCCAGCTGGCCATTGAATTGGCTCAGTAAATATACCTAGGGTCCCCTTTCTTTCCAAGATGAATTGCTCCTCATTTGTCAGTAATCCCCATGACCAGGACTCTGTGAAAGTCAGACATGGCTTGGAGAGAGCTTGTTGGTAGTTCTACTCCACAGCTGTTGTCACTTCAGGAGCGGCTGTTACTGGGTTGAAATTATAAGTACATGTTCTAGGAAACATAGAGCAGCCACTTTGAATAAAACCTGACATAATATCACCCTCTTCAATGATGAGACAACACAAACTTGTTGAACATTCCTCCCAAACCAGATGGCCTCCCATGTTTTGACTGCTGTCCACGGGACAGCTTGTGTTCACATTAAGAAGTGTTGAGTTTATATTACCAATCACTCAAACGATATAACTGAAGCAGTGAAGGACCTACTCAAGCACACAGATGCTGTTGATGTGCCTGAGGAATGGATACTTTCAGTGACTGACTAAAGACAGTCCCCTATTGAATGGAAGTACGTATGTTTAGTGCAGACGTTTTCCTTTTATTTCCCGTTTGGGTGCCACTTAATTTACTGTATTCATACAGAATGTAAATGCCTTTTCAGTCTTTGGAAAATGCATAAGAAATGGTATTTTTTGAACCTGTTAAGGCCTTTCATTTCAAGATTTCTAGAGCAGCTCTCATCAGAAGGAAACTGTTTCAGAAAAAAATGGCCTTTGGGGGCCTTAACCTCTACAGAAATGTTATGATGATGGGGCAGTGGGAATCTGAAGAAAAGCCCTCATCCATCCATCATTGGATTAACTTCACTTTGCCTCGGGATCTCCGTTTTTGCTCCTTCCTCCAGCCACTCTGTGACATGTTTGATTTTGTTTATGAACTTGATGGGATTAAGAAATACCTATGATAAGCAAGGCACAAGTTTGGGTATGTTCAGTAGTTTCTAGAGAAAATTAATTGAGTGGACAAGTCTTGAATATGGGCAATGGCATCTGATCTAGTTTGTTTTATTATTGCTGTGGTGAACACCATGACCAAAGCTATCTCAGTGGAGGAAAGGGTTTTTTACATTTATACTTATCGGTCATAATCTATCATTGAGGGAGTCAAGGATAGAGCTTATGCACAAACTGAAGCAGAACACATGGAGGAATACTGCTTACTGGCTAGATTTGTGCCTTGATCAACCATCTTTCACATATAGCCACGCCAACCTGCCTAGTTGTGGTGCCACTCATTGAGGATGCGGTCTTTATATATCAAACATTAGTCAAAACAATCTCTCGCAGGCATTGATACAGGCCAACCTGAGGGAGAGAGGTTTTCAGTTGAGGTTTCCTCCTCCCAGGTTGTATCAAGTCAACAAACAAACTAACCAGGACACCATCCTATGACTGGAGTACTGGAATGAATGAAGAGGGAAACAGAAACAGAGCCAAGCACCAGAATTCTCCTTTCTCTGCCTCGTTATTCACCCAGATGTTGAGTAGGCAGCCTCAAGGTTCACTGTGCCTTTCCTGCCACGTTGGACTCTACCCTCAGATTTGAGCTAAAAAAAATCTTCCTTTATATTGCTTCTTGTCAAGTGCTTATTCACAGCATTAATAAGTAGAACTCACTCAGAAATTTGTTACTAGAAAGTAGGGTTATGGCTGCCATAAACTGACCACATGGTCCACAAGTCTTCAGAACTTATTTGTGGGAGTCACTTGGAAAATCTGTGGAGCTGTGAGCAACAGGAGCCCTAGAATGCTGCAAACAGAATTTAATGGGCCACTCTGCTGGGAGTATGGAAGCCACTAGAACAGTGGGTACTCTCGGTATCTAGGTATCCACCATTCAACATTTCCTTATACCTGTTCCTTTAAAGGATCCTAATCTGAAGTAACTCCTATTCCACCCTCAATGTCAGTGGGATGGAGGGCTTTAGATTCCATCTATGTAAAGTCAAGCTTTACTTGTTACTCAGTGCTGACTTATTTCACTTAACACCATGACCTATAGTTTCAAACATGGTCATAAATGCAAGACAAATCCTTTTCATGAGTATAGGTACCACATTTTGAAAATAATTTTTACTCTTTTATAACAATATCTTTTATAATAAACATCTGGTAAATGGTAAAATTAGATTTTAATTCAAGGTTCTCAGACTGAGAATTTATAGAAAATGAACATTAAAAAAGAAAGCATCAATAACAAATGAAATAATTTAGAACAGTTTTCATAATTGAAAAGGATATCTGAAATATTGAAAAGGAAAATCCACTCTGGGAGGAAATACTTCCAATTTTATAAATGAGAATGAGTTAATATGTGAAAATATTTCTTAAAAATTAAAAAAGTAAGAAAGACATAAATTAAAACACATGACAAAATGACTGAAAACTATTTCTTCAGAAGATGGCACAGGAGAAATTGTCAATATCAGTGGTTATCAGGAAAGTATGATACTCACATGGAAAGAAAAAAGGATGAATATTTATAAGAAACAGGTATAAACAGGTGAATGATCAGATGGCTCAAACACACCATTCACATTTGGCAGTAAATTCGGACTCTTAATATACAGTACAACCTAATTTTCAATATGTAAAAGTTTATGAAACAAGAATGACAATACTCTGCATTATAAACTCAACAATTCAAACCCCAGAAGGAATTGGATAACTGACTAAATTAAATGATTTATAGCATCAGACAGGAGCATGTGTTCAACATACTGAGGCAAAGAAACATGTTTCTTCAACCTCTTCAGGAATAATAACAGCAACATAAGTTACAGAAATCTCACCGGAAGGAAAACCAAGCAGAACAGTCATTCTTGATGCTGATTGACACTACTAGGAAGACATAAAAGAGACATCTAATCTACTTATGCCAAATAGAAATGGAGTCATCAGGTCAATGGAAGATTCCATCAAATTACGCATAGCAGATGAATGATAGCACTGGTTTACTTATAGGATCCCGGGAGCTCACAGGTAGCTGTATGTATGCAAGGTCCTATATGCAGTCTTTTAGAAACCTCATGCAATTCATCATTATTTGCAGTTGTCAGGAGGGAGTGATGATCCACAACTCAGAAGAGGATTTTAGACTCTCCTACTTCCCCTGCTTCTCTGTAAGAGGGAATGTCAACAACCTCATTATTATTATCGCCATAGACATAACTACCTGCTGTAATGTTCTGATGACTTTGTTGCCATGGCAGTGTTCCAAAGTTTCTTGTAGGTAACTACCTGCTGTAATGTTCTGGTGACTTTGTTGCCCTGACAGTGTTCCAAAGTTTCTTGTAGGTCACCACAGTTGCTCTCCATAGATATGGCAGCAGCTAGATATATGAAGCCCTAGCAACTAGCCATGATACAGTGCACCCCTTCTTCCCTCCCTCCTGCTTTTACAGTCTGCCTCCTGTTTTGCAGTGCTCCCTGAGCCTTGTAGGCAATGTCATCTATATTTACTTCCAGTCTTCTAAGACTTAGACCAGTCTGCCACAGCAACAGACACTTATTTTAGAACAAGAGGAACTCTAATTAAAAGGGTGACCCCAATAGTGAGGAGTGACCCAAGGCAAAGGCACTCTTGGAATTTGAATGTTCTGGCCCATGTGTTGCTTTGAACATCCGAGTGTACTAGTAATGTGTGTCCCATCATCGAGTATGCAGGCATAGCATCCTCTCTTAGTGAGCGCACACGTCCAGCACAGGGGGCACAATTTCCTAGACCGTTCTATTTTGTAGTCCCTCTTATCTCATTTGAAAGTTTCTCAATTAATCAAGATTATACTAGTTTGTAGAGAGGCTGAAGCAGGTGGATTGCTTTAAGCTCAAGACCATCTTAGTCTATAATAAGTTCAAGAACAGTCCGGGGTACAGAATCTCAAGCAAACAAATAATATAAGAACATATTACTGTGATTGTTGTCTAATGCTCTAGTGATTAAAATTAACTCAAATACTCACTTGCAGAAAGACATCTAAAATGGTACCCTGAAGTGAGGAGATACTTGGGGAATATCCCACCAAAGTGGGACAGAAGGCAAGTTTTGGGAAGACATAAATAGGACCTTGTAGAAATAAATATCTCACTGTATATCTACCTGTCCATTTATGTGGTAACCATCAGTAGGTCCAACACAGTCATCCAGCACCTGCAGGAAAGACATATCCATGCTAAGCAATGCATTCTCTTTCATTGCTCATTTAGGGGTCCCCATTCATCTGTTATTGAAACCGCTCTGCAGTGCCAGCTACCCCATATGCCTATGAAATGAGGTTGTCATTTTTCTCTCAAGACATAGGATCATAGTTGTACTTTTATTGGTACACTGGCATCAAACATTGTTAATACACAACAGACCATGGTGTGCATAGGCTGGGTCCATATTTTATGATTCCTTAAAACAGCCAGGGCCTCCTTTTTGGATTAAGTCTAAAAGTGGATATACTAATCCACATATTACCTAGTGGGACACTCCATTACACATCAGGTGGTCCCAAGAAATCACTTTAATTTTAGGGGTAGAAAAAAGTGTAATATAGTCAGATCAGGCACACTTAACCTGAGAGGGATAGTTTGTTCATATATATATGTATATGTATATCTACATATATATGTGTATATACACACACACATATATATAGTTATACACACACACATACACACACAGGACTTTAACTGGTTATTAGTCTCTTCAGTAACTACCACCCTCACTTAATTCACCCTTGTGCTAAAGATGATAATGTCAGTGTTCTACAGGCTTAAATTTAGAGTGAAGTTTCACAGACACCTTACATCTCTCTAACAGAGCAATAGCAGTAGTTTCCCCACTAGGGAATATGATCAGCCATATGTTATCAAACTTGAGTTCTCTCCTGTACCCTAAATCTAACCGAGAAGTGTTTGGCTGCATTCATAACAGGAGCGCCCATATTTCCCAAGCAGGCACATTTAGCTTATCATCATTAGCATAACACATAAAGTCCATAGTTAGGAGGAAGTGCTGATAACAAGTCCCCAGTAGCTTCTACAGGGCCTCTTGGCAGGGAGGAAGTTCCTAACTCAGTCTCAACTTTATTTTTCTTCATCTGAGAGCAGAGCTAGTGATGGCTTCAGGACTAGGGATTTACCATTTATTTTGCAATGTAACCATCAGCAGGGGGAGCAGTCTCTGTCATATATGGAACTTTGAGGGCCTTCTTGTCCAACAACTTACAGTGGGAAAACTCATCCCTCCTTCTGAATTTTTTATTCAGTAACCTATGGTATCTGGGTGTGTCTTTTTTTTTCTAGCCATTCAGGGAGACCTCTCCATTTAAACTCTTTAGCAGTCCAGATTTTTACCAGTCAATCTAGTCCATTGTACTTGGCTTTTCTCACCCCAGTTCTGAGCTTGTATGTGAAACGAATCACTGTCAATTTTGGGATAGGACCCATAGATAACATTGAGTTAGATAAGACCCTTGATGTTGGCTTCACCCACTGCTGAATTACATGAAAATGTTTTCAAGAGTCCCTTAGAGGTGCCCACACAGAAGAAGGAACATGTGTACATCAATCAGCAGAGGCCCGATGTCATCTCCTTGCCACTCTCATATGGGACAGGTCAGTTTGCATTCTTCCCCCTAGTGTAGCACTGACTCCTCAAAGCTTCAGTTGGAAATTAGCATCACATATTTGGACAGTGGCTAGAAAGTCAGACTATTGCATCAGAATACCAATGGCTTTAGCTATTTTTCAGCCTGTTTTCTCGTCCGCTTAGCCAGACTTTATATGAACGCAGTGAGCATCCTCTAGTGGTGGCTGCATGCAAATGTCTTTATTTGCTTGCTTTCTTTTTCTTTCCCCTCTATCTCCGTCTCTCTTTCTTTCTTTTTTTGAACTTTTTTAAAAATTGAAAATAGATTCGTCTCTCATACAGTGCATCCCAACCAATTCCCCTCCTTCTACCCCTCCCAGGTCCCCCAATTACCCTCTCCCCCAGATCCCTCCCACCCATTTCCTCTTCAGAAAAAGAGCAGGCCTCCAAGAGATGACAGCCAGTTAGAACAATTTTTTTTAAAGGAGACATGTTTTCTGATTTCTGGGACTCGCTAGGCCTCCACAAGTACTGAGGGCTCTGTGCTGAATCATGTTACATATTTTCTTTCACGTCCGTTGTCCTCATAGTGGCTGACTCAGCACCCAGCAGTTCTCCTTTCTCACTGGGTTATCTATAAAGTCAGGCTTCTCAGTACAGCCATCAGTGCTCACAGACCAAGGGACATGAGTTATTGCTCTGCTCTGAACTTGGCCAACTGGCCTCTCTTCAGCTACATAGGAACAGTGTTTATTTGTGTGGCTGTAGCGGCTTGCCCCTATTTAGTGCCCCTACTGTGTTATCAGCAATAGTGTCCTTTCCGGCACTCTGTCTCGTGTAGCTATTGGTTTAATTACTGGGAGAGGTTTCATGGTTTCCAGCCCAGCACTCACGGTGACTGTAACAAGGCATGGAGACAGCACACTGCCTTGCTGTAAATATGGATAGCACTTTTGTGGTTCGATTCTGTGACACTACAGAGCAAAGCTTCATCAAAAGCCTCTTAACCCACCCTTTTATCAGATAAGCAGTTTTTATTGTTACTGAATGGGATCAGTGATAGAGCCCATCTGTCTCTGCCCTCTATAGATGATTAGCAGTTGCTGTTCATGTACTGAATATGGAACTTGTAACCTTATTCATGTTCAGGACTAAACCCTTATTGGAACTGTTAGCTCTTCCTGTCACAGCCTGCATACCTAGCCCTCCACTCTGAGCTTATAAAAAACTCCCAGCACAAAGGGAACTGAAGTCCTAGGGCACACACCTTCAGAGCTAGCCCTATGTAATTGGCTCAAACATCTCAAGCCTTTTCTTTCTTCCAATTCCAAGTGGTACCCTACCTTAAAAACCAAGCTATAGAAAGGACAGGCAACTTGAGCAAAGTGGAGGGGGTGTTGAAAACACTGCAGAACTTCCCAAACACCCAGAGATCTTTTGCATTAACAAGCAAAGGCTACTGTAGATTTCAGAAAATAGCAGGTGGCGCCCATCAGCTGACTGCTAGAATCCCTGAGAATGAACTAGGACCTGTTGGAGAGCAGCCTTCCTCTGAGGTGGGTGGTGGCCAAAAGGCACCAAAGGTTCAGTAGTAAAGGAAGAGTATTTAGAAGTGAGAGAGAGGGGGCTGCAGAAAGCCCGATTCTTTGTGGGGTGAGCTCGGCAACATGCTGGGTGTGTGCAAACCCAGAGAACAGTTACTAAGGCTAAAGGCAGAGAAAGTCTCAGAAAACATGCATGGCTCCATTCAGTAAAAGAAAGTGGAAGAGGACAGAATGGGAAGAAGAGAGAGAAACCATCCAACGCTGAGATGTAACCCCATCAGCAGTCCACCATGCCCACTGATGCTGTAGAGGCTTCTATCCTCCTCCTGCCCCTTCTTGTTTTGCTATTGGTTTGGTTTTGAGAGGTAAAGATGGTGGTGACAGTTGCCTGCCTGCTAGAAACAGAATCCAGAGCTTTCTCTTGGGTGTTTTTTTTTTGTTCAAAGTTTAGCTTTTTTTTAATTGGCCTCAAACCATTAATCATTCTGGCACTGAAAGGGTGTTCTGTTATGACCCTGCCCCTGGGATGGACAGTCTGAGGTATGCTACAAACCTCCTAGACACATGTTCAGGGTGTGAGGCCGCATGAAAGAGCAGGACAGGGCACAGAAAAACAGATATGGTTGACCTTCCCTTGGCAAAAGTGGGACACAGAACTGCAAGGCCCAGGAACAGCTGTGGAGGGAGAACTGGGAAACTGCTGGTTGATTCATAGGTCAGAATGTCCTTTTCCATTCATAAAAACAGGTTCTAGCAATGAGTTTCACAGATGTTCTAGAGCAGACCAGATGTTGATGCATAAACAGCCCAATTCAAGCATTACATTGATTTGTTTCTGAGAAGCCTGTGGGGAGCTTCCAAGGCATTCTGC
Organism: Ellobius talpinus; assembly: GCA_001685095.1. Classification (NCBI taxonomy): domain Eukaryota; kingdom Metazoa; phylum Chordata; class Mammalia; order Rodentia; family Cricetidae; genus Ellobius; species Ellobius talpinus. The sequence goes on from LOJH01024591.1 coordinate 14,528, forward strand.
AATCAGTGATGCTAAAATGCGTGGTCCAGTGAATGGCTCTACTATGCTACATATTTTCTCACACACATTGCTTTCATGTACCTTCTCCACCAGTAACCGATTTTTGAAGAAACTGAGTTAACTATAAGCTTAGTAGTTTCAGAAATGTAACACTAGGTGGCACTCGCTTACCTTAAGAACTCTGGTTAGCCTATGTGCATGCATTTATTTTTCCTTTTTGAAAACTGGGTCAGAAAAATTGTTAAACCCATAGTTCAGAAATTATGCACATGTAAGGGTTACTATGAGTGTTCAGTAAGCACTTCAAAGGAACCTCAGCAGCAGCTTGATTTAGAACAATTGAGAAAAGGGGAGGACAAGAAAGCACCATTAGAAGAGTACCTACAACTTCCGAATGCAAGAGTTATAGACAAGAGAGTCAGTGCGGAAAATGTGCCAGTTCAGTGATAAAGTCTTGCCATGCTTGCACGAGGACCTTAGTTCATATTTCCCAGGACACACATGAAGCCTATTGTGGTAGCAAATATATGTAATTCCAGAATTCGTACACCTACCCGGGAGCCAGAGTCTGGAGACTCCCTGGATGTCCGTTCAGGAACGTTCACTGCTGTTCATCGCCTCAAACAAAATAGAAGGTGAAGAATGACACCCGAGGTTGTGTTTTATCTTCCAACATGTGTGTGTGTACTGTGGCACCACACACACGCACACACACACACACACACACACACACACACACACACACACAC
>LOJH01024592.1:0-13241 GCA_001685095.1 Ellobius talpinus
AGCTGCCCTGCTGAGAAAGGTATCGAACCATGTGGCTAGCATAGATCAGAATAATGGATTAATATAAACTACAAGAGCTAATAAGTAGCCTGAGCAAATGGGCCAATCAGCTTTATAACTTATAGAGATCTCTGTGTGATTTTCTTTGGGGCTTGCCGGCCGTGGGGAACTGGGCAGGACATAAAACCCAACAAACAAGCCGGCCCTGCTCATTGTTACAGCATGCTGTGGTTTTATGGTGTAGAATTGATGGGGTGAGTGATTGGCCAGACCTGGAAGAACGTCTGAAGATTTGTGTGACTAGGAACGACAGCTGTATGTGGCAATGCTGGCATTGCTGGTACTGCTATTTATGGTACTGCTTTTGAAACGGGCCTGAGGTCCTGGATTCAGAATCTACAATATCTGCTCCTCTCTTGTCTTGGGTCATCTCCAATCAATCAGGTCTACTCTGCTTTCTCACATACATCATTGCCCTCTTCAAGCACCAGGCCCAATCTATATTCACAGAGATGAAGTTGTTCTGTTCCCTGGGGCCTGACTTCTAATGAGAATGACTATTCATGAGCGTTCTCGACTGAGCTGAGAGTCAATCTCCTGGACTTGCTGTTCCCAGCAGTCTCAACCGACGTCAGCATGCATCAGCAAGACCAAATGCTGACCCTCAGCCTCTCTCTGGTTTTGGACTGGGATTTGCGGATAGAATAGAGAATTAGATGAAGGAGGATTGTTGTACAATCAAGGCTGCAACAAGCCTTACCTTTCTCTAATCACATGGTCCATTGTGCAAGGCACACTTACTTGCATGCATCTGCGTGTAAACGTGCTCCTAACCTTTCCCACTTGTCTTCTATACTTGACCAGCCTTGGGCATTCTCATGAGCACAGCCACTTCTTTCAAGCTCAGGACATTCATAGGTGATCACACCTGGCTATGATCGTCCCCAGAACCAGGACTGGTGATGTGGGATTCCCCTCTGTATGCTGTGAATATGCTTTATTACCATTGGTTCATAAAGAAGTTGCTTTGGGCCTGTGGCAGCACAGAATAGAGCAAGGTGGGAACTCCAAGCAGAGATAGAAAAGTAGGTGGAGTCAGGGAGATGCCATGTAGCCATCTAAAGAGAAAGCCACTAGCCGCCAGCCATAACTTTACCGGTAGGCCACAGCCACATGGCGATACACAGATTAAAAGAAATGGGTTAATTTAAGATGTAAGAGTTAGTTAATAAAAAGCCTAAGCTAATAGGCCAAGCAAGTGTTGCAATTAGTATAGTTTCTGTGTGATTATTTTGGGTCTAGGTGGCTGGGAAATGAACGAGCAGCCTCTGACTACAGACGTCTTCCCAAAACTGTTCCTCCCTCACTAACTACACTTGTTGGTTAATTTAGCTTCCTATAATGGGCCAGGCGCTATGACCATTTAGTTTCTTACTCAAAATTACATAATATATTTCATGCCCATAAAGACTTTTCAGTGTATTTGTCCCACTTTATAGAGTAAGTCTCACAGGTTAAGTGATTTGACTGATGATATGCTAGCCCAGGAAGGTCCCTGCCAGATCTCAGTCGATTCCCATGCCAACCTGCCCTCCCTACCCACCTAGTCCTGGCCCCTCTGCATTCCCTCCCACCCAATCCCAAACCTCTGACTTCTCTGTACTTCTTTGTCTGTGGTCTCACACCTCTGGGCACGCCAACAACACTGCTCTGCCTGAGGGTTCACAGTTCAAACGTCTTCCCTCCTGGGAATCCCTCCAGCTATCCCAGTCCTTCAACTCATACAGTGCCCCATGCTCAGTCCTCTCTCATGATCTCTGACACTCTCTTATGCATGCCCTGGTGTAACAGTTATATGTAGGCATTCGCCATTACTCTTTGACTTCATGAAAAGCAGGAACTGCCTCTTTATTTGTTCCTGGCAGTGTGTGTGTGTGTGTGTGTGTGTGTGTGTGTGTGTGTGTGTAAGCATGTATACATGCAAACCTTCGACCTTGCAGAAAGCTGGGTTAGCACAGCTCCTGGTTTCACAGACTTCCATCACCATGGTATTTATGATCATCATCAAAGGCATCTCCTCCTTGATTCCCTGCTGTCACTCCACGTCCTTCATGCCTCCTTTTGTCTCCACACTCCCAGAGCCTAACCCAGAGCACAGAAAGGTGCTAACAAAATATGGCGTGCCATGACAGATGGAGGATCCTATGGTATCCCATCACTCAGGGAATTCAGTCTACCAGTGCAGCCAAAGAAACTGGTTATTGAAAAGAGAATGGGTCTTCTCTGGCTGCTACACAGAGAAACATAAAGCAGCTTACACACTGGAGGCCAGTTGATCATATGGAAAGGAAAATTGAAAACTTTCATTCCAATTTAGCTCAATCCATCATGCTAAAGATGGTCTCTCAGCACTGTATCCAAAAGCGAAGTTTGGGGAGGGGAGGATAGCTCAGTGATACAGCATCTGCCTAACATGTCTATATGTGTAAATGCACATACAGATATATGTATACAGATGTGGCAATATATACACATATATTGCATTCAATACCTAGCATATACATGCACACTAAACACACGGCACTATACATACGAATATATGACATATGGCAAAATAGCACTCAGGGGGTACTCCTGAGTCCTAATGATGTTGCTGTCACATCACTTAAAACTGGCCCTTGTGAAACATTGTCTACAGTGCCTATCTGGGAAGTTTACCCACATCACTGCCAGGATTCTGAGGCCATAATACACTTAGAAACAAATGAGCGTGCCCCATGGTTTAATCCTTGTGGTAGATTAAGAAGAGGCTGCAATTCGTTCTTTCCTTTGTTGTTTACCACGTGGCATTTGGGACCAACAGAATATGGCAGGGACACTGTATACACTGGCAATGGACTTGCACAAGGGACCTTGTTCCTCTTTGTAAATCATTGCTAGAGATGAAAACAAATCAGAACCAAGTCCCTCAGCCAAACTCAGCCCAGAGCCACTGAATTCCAGAAGATTTGTGAGCTATGTGATGTTAGTGTGTGCCCCTGAGGTTCTGTGGTTGCTTCTTATGTAGGAATACTGTAGCAATTAACTGCTTTTTCAATGATCTACACAACCTTTAGTGATCTGAAATTTGGGACTGCCAAAAGTCAAGTCTGTCATTAAGAAAAGGATCGCCTTTAATCCCAGCACTTGGGAGGCAGAGACAGGCAGATCTCTAAGTTCGAGATCAACCTCTGGTCTACAGAGAGAGTTCCAGGGAAGGCTCTAAAGCTACAGAGAAACCCTGACTTGAAAAATCAAGAAAAAGAAGAAGAGGAGGAGGAGGAGGGGGAGGAAGGAAGAAAAGGACCTTCCTTCCTTAATTAATGCACTGAAGTAGACATGTAATAGGGTCTAAAGGCAGCCACTTAGAGGAAACCACCCAAAAGCTTCAAGTAATGACAACATACTCTGAATAAGTACAAAGCCTTGGCGGGCAGAGGGAAGGGAGACTCTTGAAAAAAGGACAACATGCAAGCTGGCACACCTGCCCATCTATCTGATAATACTTAAATTTACTGAGTAGCCCCTAATATAATTGCCAGATTCACCAACATGGTTTTTTTCCCCTCTTTAGGAGATGATCCCATTCACATTAGAGTAAATCATTTAATGGATGCTACCATGTCTAACTATGGGTGATTTTTTTCTCTCAAAATGCCAGATGCCTAAAAGTAGATGCACGAACTGCTAGATTAGTGGAAAATGATTTGAAAATCTGTTAACAGACTACCGCGAAACTCAACCACTATCATTGGGATTCCCGGGCGCTAGTGACAGAAACCAAGGCATATGTTTTCCATCCCTACACCCTAATACATAAAAAAGGAAGGTCCTTTCAACCTAAAAACACAATTTTCAAATGTTCAAAGGCTGCTTGTCATTATGTCTCCTCTGAAGATGTGCAGAGTTTGCATTTTAAGTGCTAATGTCTGCTGGTCTCCAAACTCCGGGGAGAACCACAGCCCGGCCAGGCTGCAGCCTGCTCAGGTCAGTGTCTTCTCCACCAGGAGTTATGCTTACAAGATGGCCTAATAAAATAGTGTGCTGGAGCTCGCCAGCAGTTCCAGAACTTAGGAGGTTGAGGTAAGAAAAAATTGCTATGAATCCAAGGCCAGCCTGGGCTACACAGCAAGCCAATGTTCACAGAGCAGGAAAGATGACTCAGCAGTTAGAAGAACCCTGGCTGCTCTTCTGGAGGACCCATGTACTAGTCCCCGCATCTACATGACAGCTCACAGTTCAGCGTGATATCCTCTTCTGGCCTCTGTAGACACTAGGCACATGCGTAGTACACAGACATGCAGGCAGATACCTATACACGTTAAAAAAAAGAAAACCTTATCTTAAAAAAATTAGAGCTTCAGAGATAGCGTGGTATCTCAGTAGATAAATCACTTCACAAACAAGCATGAGTTTAGCCCCCCAGAAACCATGTGAAACTGGATTCAGTAGTATGTGTGCATTCCCAGAGTTCCAGTGATATGAGGGGGCAAGGGGAAAATCCCCAGAAGCTTGTGGGTCACTTAGCCTGGACTATGAAGCAGAGTGAGAGATTCTGTCTCAAGCAATGTGGAAGGCAAGGATCAACACCCAAAGATGTCCTTTGACCTCTATACTCCATGGTGTGTGTATACTTGCATGCACACGCATGCATGAGCACGTACACATACACACACACATGCCACAAACACAAAGATTTATAAAAAATTGAACAAAACAAAAAGGTGTTGTGACTGGGACTTTATGACACCATTCCAGGACTAGATCTTCCCTCTGGGAGAAGGGATTTGCCAGTTCAGATGAACACAGGGCATCCTTTAAAAACATTCAGGACCGTTTAAGGTGAGGCAAGTAGGAGAGCATTGCCCAGCATGCATAAGACCCTCTGTCCAATCCCCTGGACTGCAAAGAAAAAACTAAAGAAATACATAGGACCATCAGAGAGAGAGAGAGAGCACATGGAATCCTGTACCAAGCACATGGGCTTTGGAATCACACCTAGTCCCATCCTGGTCCTGAGATCTGTTTGCTCTGGGGCCCTTGGGAAGTCACTGCATCCTTCTAATGTCACGTTCCTCAGCTGTGACATGGGAATTTGGTGGCTGTCACGCCAGCATATCAGGAAATGAATGTGGAGAACTGAGCATGGTCCCTGTCACACTGAAAACTTTGGACAAAAAAAAGCCATGAAATGCAGGTCATGGATTTGAACTTGATGAGGTAGGAGCTGTTTAAAGTAACAGAATTTATTAACCCAATGTTGTGACTAGAGAAAGCCCCAATGTCATGTTGATTTTAACAACTGAGAAGTTCCTCCTGGCTATTCTTCCTAGCATCCTTGTCTCCAAAGTCACAGGCCAGGAAAACACCAAAGCAAACAGATAATATACTAATAAAATTATGCCTAAAGAATATGTAAAACCACCCTGATGGGAGAATCAGGACCTATGAGGCTCACACCCAGACTCTATGGCCCCCACCTTCTTGTTCTCTTTTTCAGGTACATTACCATTGATGGGCACCTGCTGCGTACCAGGCACTGTGCCAGGTGCACAGCAGGCATTCTCATCTTATTTTCACAAGGGTGTAGTAAGCTGTGTAGTGACATCCCAGACTGGCAGGTGAGGAAATGAGACAGAGCAGCTAAGTCCCTGGCCAGACATCCCTTGGCCATTATGTAGTCTGGGGGGCTGGGCACACACCTTAATCTCAGCAGTTGGGAGGCAGAGGCAGGCAGAACTCTGTGAGTTTGAGGTCAGACTGAACTACCTAGCAAGTTTTGGGACAGTCCCAGAGACAGACAGACCTGTCTCAAGGAAACGAGAGGAATAGAGAATCCGCATATGCCCTGCATCCTACACACCATATGCAATGAAGCTCTGCTATAAATCTACTGTCACACACATTGACATTCATATTTATTATGCATACATATACAGGCATAACCTTTATTGTGGAAAATGTTTTTTCTTATGAATAGTCTCAAAAGAAAACCAGAAATGATCAATTGTGCAGCAAACTCTTACATCCTCACCGCTCAGCTCCAACAACTGTCTGCATGTGGCTAGTCTTGTTACTGATGTACCCCAATCCACCTCACTAACTCTGAATTTTAAAGCCAGCTTGGGGCACTGGGTTGCTTCACTCATATCCGCAGTAATCTTGACACTGGGGACATTTGGAGAATGTTTGCCAGGTGCCATGCAGGTTAAATCAAGGCAGACACACACTCACACATCATCAGGAATCACAATGTTGGGACTATTGCTATCCATGCCCCACAGATGGTGGTGAGATACAGAAGCAAAAGCAACTGACCAGCCCGAGGTCCCACGGCTGATTATGGCAGACCTGGAACGTGAGCTCAGGTATCCTGGGCTCTTAACCTCTGCACTGCACAGGAAGCATAGCCCTTTTTCTCCCAGGATCCTCTTCTCCCACTTGTCATAGAGCTGGCCCAGAATGGATATTATATAATATGATATATATATACATACTATATAGCTCATCCTCTTTGCTGCCCTGTCCAGCAGCTCTGCCACATGGTCTTTCTATCAAACTCCCTGGAAGGAATTGGGCACAAGTTGACACTGAGGTTCCTGTGGCCTCTGCTCAGTACAGAATGTGAGGCTAGTATAATAGACGCCAGCCTCCACTCCTGGGGCTGAGGAGACCAACGGCCGTGTATTACAGTCACAGGGCACAGAACACGGGTCAACCTTTGGCAATTTTTTACAACTTGACACCCCAGTGCTCTCGTCTGCAGCCCATGCTGTCTTCACACAGGCGCTGATTTCTCCAAGGCCTTGCTTCTTGTGAACACGGCTGCTGCTCAGGATGCCCTTGACCACACTGGGAACAGTCTGCGAGGAATGCTTTTCGTCTTGATTGAAACCCTCCGCATTCAGTTGCCCTCAGCAGCATGCAGGGTCCTGGTTTAAAGAGGAGGTGAAAGGGCTTAAATGTCTCCAAAGGTTCCTGAGACACAGGACTTCACAAGGGAGAAAGGGTGATGATTTCAGGGGTAAAGGAATCAAAAGCTCATGGCCTGCCTTTCTCTGCGCATACAGAGTGACTTAGAAATGAAGGGAAGGAAAAGTTAGGAAAAACAGTTTTGAGTTTCGTTGAACCAACATTGGAAAAATGCAGCAAGACCCTTTCCAAATCCAAAGCAGAACCGTGTCCTTCCACCTCTGTGGGAAACTCTGCTTTGGAAACCTGGTCTCCTAGGGCTGCCAAGAGCCCCAGCCTCAGCAGAGTCCCCCCCACCCAACCCCTGCGCTCCCTTCTGACACCACCATCCCAGACCTAAAAGCCCAAATGAAGGGTGGGAAGGAGACCAGGCCAACGATGGTGATTCTCAACGCAGAATCTGCTCCTTGCTTGTCTGTGATGCCAGTAGAACCATCCCCATGGATGAGAACGTGAGTGGACTCTTGCCTGGGAGACTCCATTAGTGGATGAGATGGTGAACATGTTCAGGGCCTTTCCAGCCACCTGTACTCACTACTAACAAGTAATAATCCCTGCCATCCTGCTAGCTCATGGCTTTGAATGCTGTCTTGACCTCTGCCTTGTCCCTGACTGCCAGAAGGCATCAATCTCCCTTGGGTACCACACCAACCAAAGGATTTGACTGCATGCCAAAGCCTGAGTCTCAGAATCCTGCGGCAGAACACCCACCAGCCTGTACAACATTGTCTTGGTGAGTCTCAGTACCTGGTCCAATAGGCTGTGGACAGAAGAAGGCCCTGATACAAAAGGAGCCACCTCTGGTCACTCTGCTTAGACCACAGACTTGAGAATAGAGGAGAACTTGGCATCTACCACGATCCCATTTGTTGCCCCAGACTCTGACACAAAGGCCCCAAGTTCCTGGGCAGAGCATCAGAGGCTAAAAATGAAGTCTCAGCCTGAGGGAGGTGTGCAGGCAAGCTTGTGAGCGGAGCAATGCTGAGCTTTGATTAGGTTAAACCTGCTTTGTAAGTTACCCTGGCCTTTTAAATCCCAACTGTCATGGAGCCTCTGCTTTCCAGGAAGTTATTCCCAGCAACAGTTGTTTCTGCCATAGTGGTATTATGAAACCCTTTATTTTGAAAACACATCTCCAAACAAGGCTCCTTATGCACTGCGCTTTCTCTGGTCCACTAGAAGCAAGATGGCGCAGCTGTTTCCCCGCGGCCCACTTATTCATGTGTTATCCCTTCAGGCCACTCATGTCCCCAAATCCATCTTTTGTAGTCACCACGAAAAAATGCAGAGGCACGCTGTGGGGGAATCATGTCAGCTCATCCCAAACACTCCCCTTCAGCCGGCTCGCTGCCCCACACATGGCTGAGCCATAACACAATGACCTGTGCAGAGAATAATTCATTGTGTAATTAAAAGTTTTTTCATCAGAGTCTATTTCTAAAGCAACTGCTGGGATAATACCAATTAGGAAGCACTAACAGGAGGAGCTGGGCCCTTACGTCAGGCCTCACGCCCGGAAAGTTTACATAAGTTTTTAGGTTCTTGTGCCAGGGACCCTGACAGAATCTGCACAAGCTCCTCAGGCTGGCTGGACCTCTCTGCAGAGGGCTGAGGCCCACAGACAAAACTGTACCTGAGTGGAGTGCTGGGAAGACAGAGGGCTGTGAGAGGGAATCAGCTAAACTCAGCTCCAACTGTCACAGCTGTGGCACCCTGGGCAAGGCACCATTACTTCCCTGACCCAAGTTTCTGCATTGGAGTACTGTTGTTCAGGCTACCTGTTATATGCCAGATCTCTGTGGGGACAGAGGTACGTGTGCAAATACAAGAGAGGAATACAGGCCATTGTCAGTGTGCTGTATGGAAGCTTATTTGTTACCACACATCCTCCAACCTCAGCGTGAGCTTAGAGTCTACTACCCATCTAGTGGCATGTCTCCCAGGGTCTCAAGAGAAACCAAAGGCTGTGATTCAGAACAGGACCCTGTGGGAACCTCTCACGGGCAGATTTCCCTCTTCCTTGGTCCCCTTTTTGATAGGAGGGGTTCTGTGAACTAAACCTAAGTTGCCTCCCTCAGGGCCACTCTACGGGGTATGACAAATTAGAAAGTATAAGCACAGTTCACCTGATGAGCATGGTGAAAGGCGTGCACACGATGCTTTGGAGATCATCGAGGAAAGATCACACTCTGCTTCCTGTGGGTGGGCACAGAGGGGAAGGGGACATGTTTCTAGGCAAATGGAAGCCAAGACAAGCTGGGAACATGGATGAGACTGCGCACTCCATCTAAGGCCAGTCTCTTCTCTGCTCCTCTTGCCTCTGCCTTCCCTTGCTCTCCCCGTCCCAATACCATCCTTTCTTTCCCTTCTAGTGAGCAGTAACACCAGCTTTCAGTCCTTCCTGAGGTCTCTTCAGCCCTCTGGTCCATAATGCCCACTTCTCTCTTTTCCTAACTCCCAACTAGCCCATTCCTGATCAGCAGAAGCCCACTGTTGGTATCTTGGTGCATTCTGCCTGAGCGTGGATGTTGCTGAGAGTGTGAACATGCCAAACATGTGGTGTGAAGTCCTTCCCATCAGCACCCAACTGGATACGTCCATGAAGAGCTCCTCTGCCACACATCTTCCAACCTTGAAACTTTCTAGACACTAGTTAGCAAACAACTTTCATTTTCTTTTTAGATTTATTTATTTCTTTTATGAGTGTAAATGTTTTGCCTATGTATATCTACCACATGCATGTAGTGCCCATGGAGGCCAGAGGAGGAAATAGGATCCCCTGGAACTAGAGTTACTGATGGTTGTGAGCTGTCATGTGAGTGCTGAGAGCTAAACCTGGGTCCTCTGTAAGAACAAGAGCTCTTAACCAATAAGCTACCTCCCCAGTCCCCCAGAGAGCAGTTTTTTTTTTAAAGATCTCTGAGAAGAACCTTGTTAGCCCCTTCTTGGGAATATGACAGTCCTTGGGGTTTGTCAGAACTAGGGGACAGGAAGTGCTGTATGTCTCTGGTAAAGGGAGCCAGTATCTGTCTCTGGTGTCCTGGCAGAGCTAAGGAGCTACAGCCTAGTTTGCCTAGTACCATGTTCCTACCCAGCCATCCCTGGGCCAGGCTCCTTGGTGCAGGCAGATCTTGGGGCTGTGATGGCACCCAGCAATCGCAGTCAAATTTAAGCTTATCAGATGCCATTAAAAGGGCTTATGGGAGCAAAGATGGGAACCATAGGGAAGGGAGCCCAATATTCTTGAAGAAGTTATTAGTTCTTCCATACAGCAGGGTCATTGAGCCATTGACTCTGAGCTAAACATCAGCTTCTGTCATCTTTAACTCTCCCATACGTTAGCATGCTACATGAATGCTCAGTCCCTCATCTTTCCCCTCCATGGTCACAGTCCTTCTCTTCCATGTCTCATAGGCACCAGTCTCTACCATCACCCCATAAAAATAGGCTGTCAGCTCTCAAACCCTTTAAGCTTCCCATACTACTGCCCATAGGATGGCAGCAGTCTGACCACAGCCTGGCCTGTACCCTGCGAGCCTAAGAGCCTGCCTCCCTCTGCTTCTCCCCTACGACTTGAAGTTCCCGCCACATTAAGTACTTCCAGGGCTTTGATCCATCCATAGTCCATTGTGCTTTAGGGACTTTGTGAAGGCCACAGGCATGTATAGCTGCACCTGAACCATGCTCAGTACCCTCCTCTCAAACAACCTTCCCTGAACCTCTGCATGAAGACTTCCCTTCTGGGTTCTGCAGGGCATCTATGCCACTGACAATGCCCCTCCTGAGTTGGGCTCAGGGGTCTGGACCCTCCCTGGAACAGATGGCTGATAAGCTATGCTGGTCTCTTCCCCACGAGAGCTCAGCTGACCCTCTTGTCACAGTTGTTACTTGCTTGCCTCGCCCTGTTCTCATGAACTCAAGAACCAAAGGGAGTTGACTGAATTAGGCAGTCAAGTGGCAGGGCCTCTCCATTCTGCAAGGCACCATGGTGAAAACTGTTCTCCACTTTTCCACAGCTCTCTTCCTGCCTTCAGGAACTCAGTCCCCCTGGGTTGAACCACAGCCCACAGGTAAGTGTTCACCATGACTGGAGTCACAGCTACTGATGCTAAAGGCTGGAGAGTATTCTGAAATGAAGCCATTCCGAAGCCAGCAATCTCACCAGCTGCAAACCTTTGTGGGAAGAAAATGGGCCTCATGTCATGCCAATGCCATAAGTCTCCTCCGGGTTTTGCATCAATCCATGTTTGCTGATCCAAAGTCCTGCCAAATCTCCTTGATCTCTCTGACCCTCTGCTTTTTCTTCTGAAAAAAATAAGAATAGTTGTATCTCTTGTAGAATTACTGGAAGAATGAAACAAAATGCAGTGTTTAGTATAGCTTCTGGCTACTCCCATAGAACATTCCCCCAAATTTAATAATATTCTTGCCTATAGAGTGCACCCACATTCAAACTCTCATGGTAGTACAACAAGGACCAGCAAGAAGCCCATGGTTATCTTCTATTTACCCTCTGTATGGGGTCACCCTTGCTTTTGTTCAGCTCTTCACTCTGCACGGACTGCCAACCATATCTATTTTGGTTCTAATTAACTCAGTGTATTAGGGAAGAAAAAATGAGGCAAGGGAAACTATAGGAACCAATTAACTGTAAATGGAGCTAGGCCTGAAAACTACAGAGTCTAACACCTAAAAACTCACTTATAGACAGAAGGTTCTGTCCTATCTGGTCCTGTAGCCATTCAGTCCCAAAGAAACACACAGAGGCTTATATTAATTATAAACTGTTTGGCCTATTAGCCCAGGCTTACTATTAATTAGCTCTCACAACTTCAATTAACCCATAATTCTTGTCTATGTTTAGCTATGTGACTTGGTACCTTTTCTCAGTGAAGCATTCTCATCTTGCTTCCTCTGCATCTGGCTGGTGACTGACTGTCTGCCTTTCCCTCTTCCAAGAATTCTCTTAGTGTGGGTGCCCCACCCATACTTCCTGCCCGACTACTGGCCAATCAGCATTTTATTAAACCAATACGAGTGTCAAATCTTCACAGTGTCTGAGAGCATCTCCCACAGCACTCACAGCTCTCCAGGGCTCTGCTGGCTCCTACACTGTGCATTCATGTAGTCAGATACGTAACATGGTCCTCACAAATCCCCGGCCTGAGGTAATAACCCGGGAAGTCTCTCATCCCATCAAAAAAGGTTGCCTTATCTAACCTGGGACCTTTCTACTCTTCCTAAGCCTGCTTTACAGACGTCACTGTCCTTAGCCATGTGTATTTCATTGCCTTGTACCTGCTTCCAGACCAGGGTCTTCTTGTGCATCCGAGGCAAGCGCTCTCCCATGTATCTACATACCTATCCCTTGTTGGCATTCACATATACAGTTCTTGTTTCTTCCTGTCCTCTCTCATAAGATTGTTGGATTTAGCTTTATCATCTGCTTAACCAAGATTTTCTGGTACAGAAAAAAAGACACTAAGAGGATCTGTCTTGAACTGGAAGCTTTCTCTTGGCAGCCACACCATGGAAGGGTCCCAAAACATCAGACCAATGTTAGGCTGCTATTTGGAACTTCGTTCAATCACAGAACTGGACGAACTAGAGAGGCAAGATGTATGCAGAAAGATACGGGTAACTCAGTGTGGCTTGGTCTCCACCTACAAAAAATCAATAACTGAGTTGGGTCATTTCCAAGTTGGTACTAAATCCTCACTTATAAGCGCCCAGGAAAAATAGGATGCCTTTTGGGTGCCATTCTTGACCCTAGCCCTGGCAGACATCAAGAAGATGAAATCACTCTCCTCATGAGCAGGCCCAACCAAGCTCAGCGGACCACTCAAACATGCACTCCTGAGGCCATTACAGGCTGAAGGAGTGGACACAGACAAAATGTGTCTGTCAGAGACATTGGATCCGAAACTTGCTTCACTCAGAATTTCTCAATATTGGTCACACAGCCTCTGGGAACTGGGGCTCTTTAGCCTCTGGAGCTTGATTTTGAGAGAACTTGCCAGGTCTCCCCCCCCCGCAATGACTGGGCTTTCAGGAGAGCTGGGCCTATCCTAGTAACTCCATAACCCACTGGCATTCAGTAAGAGCTCAAAAAAGCCTTTGAAGCCTTCTCAGGATCAGCAATTCTTATTCTAAGGAGGATTTCCAAAGAAAGAGAAAAACAAAAGATGGGTTGTCCAACACACACACACACACACACACACACACACACA
>LOJH01024592.1:13331-24610 GCA_001685095.1 Ellobius talpinus
AGAGCAAAGATTCTCTTGGATAAAAGGACCTGCAACAGTGCCATCTAGTGGGGGTCAGGGACTGTCCTGTGCACTGTTTTTCCCAGCTGATCCCTATAAAGATAAAGCTTTCAGGACGAAGGTGTGACTGTGTCTCATCAGAAAAGGCAGGACCAGAATATGTGAATCTATAAACCTTACCACTGTTGAGTCTGTGAGCCTTACCACCTGCTGGCCGACTCAGCCATGCCCTCTGTCTCCTATGCACACTCACAGACATGCTCTCTGCCTTTGGCCATGCCTGCCCTGTGGGACTCTGCTGCAGGCCTTCCTGTCCAGCACACTGTCTCTAACTCACATGCACGTTTCCAATAAAACAGACAAGGCTCTCTCTGGACTTGAGCTCATCTGTTCCCATTTTTACAGTTTCTTACTTCTCAACCTGTATACATTACAACAGGGTTACTGTGAGAAGCAGACCATTCTTTTCAGAGTCTCTATCCATGAAGAGTGCCCAGGAAGGTCATGGTCTTGGGATAAACAGCAAGGCCCTTTGCTAAACGTCTGGGTAGGTATCACCCTTACAGAGGCAAGGATATCTTGAAAGTCCCTCTTCACACAATGGGAACTCTGCCCCCACCCCTCTCCAGTGAGGATCAGGACCCATCATTTTACATAATTTTGTGACTTGGGCTGCTGTCCAGGAGGACCCTGCCTTACCTTTCAGTATTGGGATCTGGAGGCTGTGGCCATAGCAGTGAGGGGCCAGCAAGTAATGTTTGCATGGTACTTCCTGGACACACGGATTGGGGGTCTTTTTTTAGCCCAGGATGAGCAGTGGGAAAGAATAATAAGCTTGCTGGCCTCTTAGGCTGGGGATGGGGAAACCTAGGAGGCATCACTCTCAGCATCCTCCTTCCTTCAGTGCACATAGGACCACTCTGGGATTCTGGGATAACCGGGACTCCCAGCATCAGTCATGCCTGTGAGAAGCATCATTGTAGGAGGAAAACATGAATCATAGCCAGAGGGGCTAAAAAAGGACTGACTGTTTTGTGTGTGTGTGTAAGGACACAGGGAAGGGATTTCTTCATGGCAAGAAATAAAGTCAGGTCAGCTGTTTGTCCATAGAGCACTCTTGTGTGCCTCTCTCCCTCCCTCCTTTCTCTTTCATAGACTCATTCTGCCCCACTAGAAACGATTCTTAGTTCCTGACTCCAGTGTCCTACCAGCCTGATGCACCACCATAAACTTTTCTATTTGTCAATCCAAATCTCAAGAGCAGATCTGGTTAGGTTAATTTGGTCCCTGATGTGGGTCTTCTGTAATCAGATGACCTCTCTCATCCAATCAGCTTACAAGAAAATGGTAAGAGTATTGACTCGTGTGACACAAATAGATTAGCTAGAGCTTGTGAGTGTGAGGTCGGAACAGAAGCAGGATGATACACACACACACACACACACACACACACACATACACTGATAGAGATGTAGAGATGCTCCGCACAGTGTCATTAATGACAGAAAACACTATGTTCCTTGCTCGCTGGTTCACTCCAGGCTATAAATTCCCTATTCATTCTCTAGACATATGACTTTCCAGTCTCAGAACAAACACTGGACACTGAGAAAAATCAGTCATACCACAATCTGCCAAAGGCTCACTGGGTCATTATATAGATTGAGGCCCAGCTGGCATCTACTTCTCAAGGGGATGCTTGACAGAAGCTGGGCAATGGCTGGCAAGTCCCCTAGAAAAAGGAATAAATAATCACCAGATCAAATAAACTTAACTTCAATGAGAAAACTGCAGAGTAAGCAAGATGACATGAACAGCAAGAGTCAGGCTCTTCCAGGGCTGGGGCCAGGGGCCAATAGTGTCAGGGCCCTGTGGTCCATGGCCAAGAGCCTCAGAATCCACAAAAGACATGGCTCCTCTCCAGACTCAGCAAGTCTGTTCTCCCAGTTAGAGTCTGCCTTTTGGGCTGTGAGCTGGCAGTCCCAGCTGATAGATACCGTGTCCTTGCCTCTACCTGAACTTAATTCAAACCATTCTGCCCAACCCTAATTCAGGGCTTTTATTAGGTTTTAGGTTACTCTATGTGGCACAATAGAAATATTTTTTCGATCTTAAATTAGAAACATACCATGGGAGAATTTTTGAAAGCCTTTTGCAAAACTGTAGGGTGAAATGTCTTCAACTCTGCAACTGAAATCTAACCATAATGACCTTTCACCGGGAGATTGACAAGACAGGCATGTGTCCCCCTGCAAAATGTGCATCCCCCCTTACCAAAAGCCATCAACAATATTCCTCTAACTAGTCTAGGATGTGTGAGTACTGAAAGCAAGAACACCCTAGAGACATTCCAGGAAGAACAAAATGAAGTCACCCTGGCTGGCTTTTCAGATGTGATGTCTCATCAGACGTGATGTGAGACCTGGGTAGAAGGCTGTGCTTCAGGTGGAACAGGCCCAGATCTGTTGCTTGCCTGACACATTCAGACACCAGGGGAAAGTGGTAGTGTGGGCCACTGTCCTTGTGGGGAGTAAGCTGGGCATGGGGACAGAGGACATGAACTTCAGGCACCAAGGCAAACCTAAGTTAGGAAAGGCTCGGCTGCCTGCTAGGAATGGCTCCTCTCCTGACCACCCCCGGGGGAACACATGGTCTGAAATGAGGTACTCTTGGAGCTAATGGCATCCAAGGTTCATCTCCTGGACATCAGAAGGTCAGATAATTCATCAGGTTTATGAATTGGAATATGCAGTTCCCTAGTGCTCGGGGCCCAAAGCCCCAAGTGTAGCTGTATTTTGGGAAAAAAAAAATCAAGGCAATGAACCAAGTCAGCTGATAAAGTCAGGGAAAGACAATAGTGAGAATAAGCATGCATTTGTCCCATGCAAGCTATGACATTGCTTGAGTTACACCAAGAAACTCTGGACTCTGAAACCACTGTGTTAATCTCCAAGGTGCTCTTTGTATCTTTGATCAGACTAGTATCTCAAGGGCACAACAGTTTCCCAGCTTGATGCCACAGGTGTCACACTGCAGGCAGGATAAGCACGGAACCGGGAGGGCAGACAGCTCCTGTATGGAACTGGGAGAGATGGTTCATTTCTCGTGGCACTAAGGAGGATGGTGCCACCTTGCTACCCATACACCTGTGCTAACTGGCCAAGTGGCAAACACCAGGTAAAATAAAAACCTGGCACCTCTAGGCGGCGCAGCCTGAGCTGCGTAGGCCTGTCTGAGCATGTCACTGGATACATACCTAGCCATGGCTCTGCCTCCGGTCCTGCAATTCCCTGTATACCCTACAGGCGGCACTGGATCTTGTCATGGCACTACAACTAGTTCCTACCTGCTTGAAGAGACTGGGCCCTCAGGGAGCAGTGGGGGAACTGAAAAGGCCATAGGTCTAAAAGACATGTCACGTGGGTATTATAAGAATCAATGGGGGGGAGAAAATTGGCTGGAAATCCCAAAGGGTCTTCCCAGGGAGACAAGATTGGAGGTGTGCCTTGAGGGAAAGACCAAAAAAGCAGGGGGAGAGGGGAAACGAGACAACAGTACTTAGATCAGTCCATGCTGCAACATACAGGTGGGAACAGACGCTGTGTTCAGGGACAGGCAATGTGGGACAAAGGGCTTGCCTTGCAGTGGGCAGAAATAGGTCTCAGCCTTGAAGTTCATTTCCAGGGTGTTCTCTCTGCGGGTCTTCTGCTCTCAGGCAGAGCTGCCTAGAAGAGCACTGAGCCTCCTCATCCTTAGCCTCAAGTTGTGGTTTTCATGGGGTCTAAAGACATGGGAGATGCTGCCTGGTCCCACTGCCCTTTTCCCCCAATTCTAGTTCCTATAATTTTGATTAGCAGCTTCTCCCACAGATAAATCCCCAAGATCGAGGGTCAATTTGCCCTGCATTGAGCATAGGAGTCAGAGTGGGACCTTAGGCACAGCCCCAGATGCTGGGCTGGTTTAACACAGATTTGTGCCCAGCTCCCTACCTAGCCTCCACATTGAGAATATCACTCCACCAGACTAGAAATTCAAGGAGCATCACTGCATTACAGTGTGAATGGGGGGCTGGGAGGAAGTCTTAGCCACACAAGCACCATGATATGAGTTCAGATCCCAAGAACCCGGATAAAACTAGGCATAGGAGTGTATGTATGTAATCCCCATGCTTTATAGACAGATGGAGGCAGAGAAAGGAGAATCCCTGGAAAGTCATGGGCCCACTAGCCTGACATATGCAGCAGCAAACAAGAAAGAGACCCTGTCTCAAATAAGGTAGAAGGTGAGGGCCAACATCCCAGGTTGTCCTCTGACTTCCACATGCATGTCATGTATACTCACTCACACATCCACACACACCACATAAACACATCCACAGGTATATACACAAACACACGCACATCACATCCACATATACCACACAAACACATCCACAGATACATTCACAAACATACAAACACACATGTCACACATACCCATACACAAACACATCCACAGGTACATACATGAATACACACACCACGCAAACCCATCCACGGGTACACACATGAATACACACACCACGCAAACATATCCACAGGTACATACATGAATACACACACCACGCAAACATATCCTCAGGTACATACATGAATACACACACCACGCCAACACATCCACAGGTGCATAAACATGCATACACATACACATGTCACACAGACACACCCGCCACACACACACACACACAAATTTTAAAAAGAAGGAGTTCATATAGGGTGGATCAGACCAAGAATCAGACCAGTGATGGCTAAGTTTTCCTCTTACCTATATGATATGAATGTCAGAGATTTTTGTCTGCAGTTACTCCACAGGAGCCCCAGTTTCTGGGCCCTCTGAGGTTTCCAGACTTCCTCTGGAATGCTACAGTCTCCTTCCTCTCCAGCTCTAACTCCTGCCCATTCAGTAGAGAGGGGCACCAGAGAGTTACTCCAGGCCAACTCACATGCTACTTCCCAGGGGCAACCTGTTCAGTACAGCAAGATCATACTGTATGTTGGGAAGGACCTGTCCCACAAAGCCTGGAGCCAGTACCAGCCCCAGGCCTGGGGATGTGATGAGAACCTAGACCCCAGACCAACAAAGTGATTTTTGTAAAGGTGCTTTCTCCCCTTTAGGCACAAAATGATGGATAAACAGATCCCCAATTGCCCAGTCAGCCTGGTTCTGACTGTTACTCAGCTCCATTTACTACCAAAGGGGCCCCTCTGAGGAGGAACTTATATAGTCACCCCATGGCATAATTTGAATTTTCTGTCTTCTAAAAGCTTTTATTTCAAGGATTAGTCAAGCCTCTTGGTGTTAATGCGAGACCATCTGGTTATTGAGCACGTGGCCTTCAAAGTAATACTGGGAAGCCACCCCCACAACTCCTTAACTGCCCTGTCATGGGGTGATTTATAAATTGACTGTCTCGGGTATCTGCTACAGCAATGCCCTGGTTTCCCAAAGCTAGTAAGTGGTTGAGGCAGATTGGAACCCAGACCTCTCTTCAAATCCCAAGTTTTCACCCATTCAGATAGAAAGACAGTCAAAAGCTCAGGAGAAGATGTAAACAGTCTAGGCAGTGCCTCTCTACAACAGTGGTGTGGGGGGGATTGTCAAATCCCGAACTCTCACCCATTCAGAAAGAATGACAGTCAAAAGCTCAGGAGAAGATGTAAACAGTCTAGGCAGTGCCTCTCTACAACAGTGGTGTGGGGGGGATTGTCAAATCCCGAACTCTCACCCATTCAGAAAGAATGACAGTCAAAAGCTCAGGAGAAGATGTAAACAGTCTAGGCAGTGCCTTGCTACAACAGATCCCCCAGGCTCTGCCCAGTGAGCCCAGATACAGAGGATCAGTGAGTAAAGACAGAGTCAGGCACCGACCCTAAAGGTGCTGAGGGAAGCCTGATGACTGCAGTGACCCCCAGCTAAGCACTGAGCCGGCTCTTAAATACCTGTGCTTTTCCAGGAAAGGCTCTGTTCTCTAAAAGACCTGCATTTGGGCTTGATCTGAGAGGTTTGACCTTGGAGTGGACTCTGGTTATCTAAGACAGCAATCAAAGCCAGACTGTGGGTGCATAGCAAGCCCTGGGCTGGGGAAGATGACCCGTTTCTCTTGGAGACATCAAGGACGTTTACTGGGCAGGTCACAGGCAGACCAGCAGGGAAAGTACCGTCTGGAGGCCCAGGGAAGCCGGGGGGGTTGTGCCACTGTGCTTTATTGGGGGGTGGGCATCAGTAAACAATAGCATCAGGAATTTGGACATTATAAGCCCCTGGAGCTTACATGCTTGAGCCAGGTACAAACTCTATGGGATCCCAGGGTGAGCCATTTATGGTCACAGTTTAGAAAAAGGCTGGAGACCCTGGCCTAAAAGGGTTGTCACAAGCCAGTACATCTTCTTTGCTTGGCTCTGATTCTTTTTGCATTTTACTTTAGTTCCATTGAAAATTCTTCCCCAAATCCAACCCCTGGTAGGTTCGTGTAGGAGGAGGCCGCTTGGGACCCGAAGTTAAATTGGGGTAAAATCATAGGAAATGTAATATCCCTTTAAGGAGTTTTTCCACAATGTATGAATAAAATTACATTTGTTTACTTATTATACAGTCATTCATACTACCCTGGAGGCTCCACAGGAAAAGGATTGAGGTTGTCTTATCCATCAACATATCCTAGTCTCTACAGCAGGTGAACACATTGCTCCTTAGGCCCTTTCACCCATTCATTCAATTAACTGTATTGAGTACATATAAGGTGCCAGATTTAAAGTTGGGGGAAATGAATTTGTTGTTGTTGTTTTTAATTCCTTTAAGATATCAGCCCCCATAAGCAAGCAACATTCTAGGACCCTGCCCATCATTCCTGCTGGCAGAACTTCTTGGACCACCAGGCTGTTTCCATGGAAGGCCTCACCCAGCCTCTGAGGAGGGAGAATTTCATCAGTAATTGTCATGTGGCTTCTGACAGGGCTGGAGGAGAGCTCCTGGCTGGACCACAGACAGTAGGAGGGAGCCACCACCTCCCGTGCTAATCTTGCCAGGCAAGGCCCTGGGCCTGGCTCCACATCAGAAGACCTTGAGGACATAGGAGCAGAGGTGAGGAGAGAGCTCTCACACTTTGCACTGACTCTTCTTCCGCCTTGGGAGAGCAGCAGTGTCAGTCAATTGCCATGTCAAAACCAAAGGCCAGAGGCAGGAGAAGCCCCCAAAGTGGCACTGGGCAGAGACAGACAGCTGCTGAGAGACTCTTTATTAAAGATTCATTTTTAAATTTTAAAATTTGTGTGTGTGCACATATACGTGTACACGAGTGTGTGTGCATGTGCGCATGCATGTGCATGTGTGTGTGTTCTCACAAAGGACAGAAAAGGTCGTCTGATCTCTTAGCTAGAGCTACACACAGGGAAGCTATGAGCTGCCCAACATAGGTGCTGGGAATCAAACCTGGGTCCTCTCCAAGAGCAGCATGGTCTCTCCAGTCCTGGGAGGAACTTTAGGAAATAGAGTCTTACTCTCTGCCATGCTCTGCCCTACCTTCTGTCCACAGGATAACTGCCTCCCCACACCCCAACAGTCACGCTTCCAGGGCTTGCTCACTGACAGGAGTACTCCACGGAGAACGTGAGGAAAGACCAGGCCCATGCTTCGGAGGACTGTCAGGATGTGGGAATGGGCACAAGCTCAAAGAATGTGGAGGTCAGAGAAATGGAGCCAAGGACTCAGGCAGTGCAACCAGATCCCACACTTTAGCAATGGAGGCTCCAAGGCCAGACAAGAAGAGCTCTCTAGGACACAGAGCACAGAAGATCAGCGCTGGGCTGGGATTGTGCTTCCCTCTGGGTAGAACTGAGTTTAAAATGGTACTCAGGCTACAGGGGCCTGAGCAGCCCACAGCTTGCCTCGCTCCACTCAGGAGTCTGTGATGTCACCTCCTCTCCCTTCATGGACCCAAAGCTGAGCTACCCTGAGCCTTTCTCAGGTACAGACAAGAATGAAAGGCCAGAGGAGAGGAGAGCCTCTCGCCATATGAAAACCTGTGTCCACATTCAGAGTCCTTGCCTATGGCTCTGCCCTTCAGACGCCTCAGCTGAATCTTCACCTGTCCATCAGGGACCAGCAAGCTGCCTGTTTCAGAGGACCAGAGGACTCACCAGACCACATAACAAGCACAGCATGCTCCTCCTCTTCCTCTCCACTCTCATATGATCCCCCAGGGCCCCAAAAAAGCATCTTTCCAGTTGCTGCCATCTGTCAGCAGTTAGTTTCACCACATAGGATCAAGGCCCAGCTGCAAGCATGTCTCTTCTGAGTCCCTATCAGAGCCTAGTCCACCAGTAAGGACGGTTATGCCTACACATAGCATGCCCATCAAAAAACTGACCAGTGAGTGACTTGTGTAGTCAGGCAGCAATCTATTATTTTCAAGTCTTACTTACAACAGGCTGCCATGCCCAGAGAGGTTCCAAAGGACTGGCTAAGGTCATCACAGTAAGCGCGCGTCACTGATAGGAACGGGGTATGAGCAGATAAGCTTTAATAACATCTGACCATCGATTTTGGAGAATATATTAGCTTGGATATAAAAAACCTGGGTTTTTCCAAGGCTATGTAGCCTTGGGCAGGACTCTTAATTCTCTGAACATCACCTTCTTTTGCAAAATAAAATGACACCTTGTCTCAGAGTAGAAGTGAGGATGACAGGTGATCTCTGCCCATAAAGGGTCAAGTATGTGGTATGAACTGGGCTCAGCCACTGTCCCATCTAAAGAAGCCAGAGGGCAGCCACACAGTGAGATATCATAAAGTGTCAAGAAGCATGGCTCATTTCTAGAGTGTCCTTAGAATAGCAAGAAGACAGGAAACCACACAGGAGCTTGTTTTTAAAGACAAAGGAAAAATATGATTAGGCAGCCTGAGAATGCTGTTATAAAAGAATGAAAATATTTTCCTTACTAGGGCACTTGTATGTCAACAGCTGATAGGGAATGGGAGCAGCCACCTCAAGGCCACCAGGCACCTCCAATAGCACAGTATGGCGTATGGGTCCTCATGAAGGATGGGTGAGCTGGGACGGAGCAGGTTCAATAGCAAGCTGAGTAAGGTCTGCATTCTGGAGCCTGTGAAGCGGAACTGGGCAATCTCAGTCCAGCCATGGCTCCTTCTCTTTCCTCTTCCAGTAAACTGGACCATTTCAAAGTCACTGGAGGCAGCTGATTTAGGCAGGCTTAAGAAGGGAAAGGGCAGTTCCTCACCCAGCTAGCACAGTACAACCATGCAACAACACACATCAGAGTGATCCCATGATGCCAGACCACAGGTCCACCCAACAGACTCTGCTCTTCTGCTCAGCCCCAGTAGTAGTGCAGAGATGAACCAGACCCCCTCCAGCCCACAAGCAAGGCCTCTCAGCAGCCACCCCACCCATTCACTCCCTGGTCCTGTCAGTGCTACACACACACACACACACACACACACACACACACTCACAGCTGACCTACTCCCTGCTCTATCTGTGCTCACATAGCCATGAAGCCATGACAGGCTTCCTTGCCTTATTGTCACCTTTTCTTTCCACTGCTGCTGAGTTGCTCCAACTCTCTGCCCTGGTCTTGGGTCATGGCCAGCATTCTCCTGACCTTGCACATTCCAACCTTCTGCTCCTATAGAAATAAGAGAAGTGCCACAGTGCCACAGCTCCTCCCACCTGCAATACTCTCTCCCGTCTTGAATCCTTTGGTTCCGCTGCCCCCCCACCTCAATTACCTACACAGTTCATAGCTTCTCCCCTGTGCGCAACCTTCTCTGCATGTGCCATCCTCCCCAATGATGCAGTCAGTGCTCATTATGCACGTGCTGGGGTGCTTTAGCATTGCTAAGACTCCCTTCCTCTTGCAGGAGTCACCTGGAGCCTGTGACCCATGACCCCATGACTCACATGTGACCCCTGAAGGCCAGGCCCTGCAGCACCTGTTGATCAGCCCTTGAGCCCACCCTTTCTGTGCCTCCCAACCAGATGCCCATATCCACAACAGAGGGAGGTCACTTTGGATCTGAAGAGACTCAGAGGGGAGCCCTCCATTCTCCCAAGAGGAAGGCTCAACTAGTTTACTGACCTCCAAATCCTGAGTATATATAGGGTGGTTTTCAGTCTGCCTCTGGGACTCCTCCAGATAGCAACTCTTAAAGTAAGAAAGCAAAGCTCCAAGAGGAGTATCAGAGCCTGCCCAAGCCTTCTGGAGCCCAGGTTCAAACCCTCAATGTTCCAGTCCTTCCCACAATGCCATGCCATCCCTCTCTATCCAGCACCCTTAGAGGAGGCTATAATAAATACTCAGCCCTTCACGGGAACCAACTTTAGACCTTGAGGACACAAAGGAGAAGTAGCAAGAGCCCCTCCATGATCAGCCTCCTCGGGAAATGCTGCCCAGGAGCAGCTGCATGTGCTTTGGAGAGATCTCCCACACTTTTCCCATGTGCTGGCTGGGGGGTGGGTGGAGGAGGTCATACAGGGGGATCATACAGGAGAACAGGAGCAGCACTTCCTTCCCCACCAGTAGGTGGCCCCTAGGCAATGTTGACAGGGCAGAGGGACAGGGCCTGTGAGAAAGGTGGAATCTTAGTGACAGCCAGGGCTGGAAATCAGTTGTCTCTGTATCCCCAGTGCAGTCACAGGCAGGCAGAAGCTGGGAGGCCTCTGAATGCTTTGCAGAAGACACTCAGAGAGATTTTCCTAAGAAACAGATACCATCAAAGACTACCATGCAGAAACTTCCTGGCCCAGGCTCTGCGATTGAGGAGCTGATTTGAGAACCTGTTCGTACCCCACAGGAATCCACAGCACAGTTCTCAGGCCACATTGGTCAAGACACAAACAACACAGGAGCCCTACTCTCATCAACTACAGCTCAGGCTCTGTTGACAGAGTTTTCTGTCCCGCCCAGTCCCACAGCCATTCAGTCCCAATGAGACAGACACACAGAGGTCTACATTAATTATAAACTGGTTGTCCAATTAGCTCAGTCTTCTTATTAACTCTTATAACTTACATTTGCCCATAATTCTTGTCTGTGTTAGCCATGTCACTTAGTACCTTTGATCAGTGAAGCAATCTCATCTTGCTTCCTGTTTCTGGGTGACGACTGCAAACTGACTCTTTCCTCTTCCCAGAATTCTCCTGTTCTCATCGCCCCACCTCTACTATGTGCCTGGTTGCCCCACCTATACTTCCTGCCTGGCTACTGGCCAATCAGTGTTTT
>LOJH01024593.1:0-10896 GCA_001685095.1 Ellobius talpinus
ACAAGGATGGAAAGATCCAGGGAAAAAGGTTCGACTTTAAGCCTCTTCCTGTGGGCCTTGTGTGATCTTTGTCCTTGGGGCTGACTTGAAATTTGCTAATTGATTAACCCAAAGTTTAGCTCTAATGCCCTACTTCAGAAAGACTCTAAGTCGCTCTATGTAAGGGATGGTCCTATCTGCTGTTGGCTCGTTCTGCCACCCTCTCCACTCACCCACCCACCCCCACACCCCGGTGATTCTGAACATTCCATTTCTAGTCCAGGCATGTAGGAATGGAGGGATTGTGGAGACTGAACATGAGATGCTTTCAACAGTTTCGTCCAGGGAGCACCACAAACTGTCTCCTCATATGTTGTCACTGCAATAGCATAAAAAGGGGGGGCCCAGAGAAGGCTTGTATAAGCCAGTTAGGTAAATACTGAAGCAAGACATTGCTATCAGAGCTTTGGGGGGATTTTGTTCTTCAGCAGAGAATATGGGTGTGAAACAGACAAAATTGTTTTATACAAGAATAACTTCTGAGAGCATAGGTTTTTAAAAAATCTTATTTCTTTCCGAAACTGGTATCCACACTGTGCATGTACTATAAAACACCCCCTAATTTAAAAAAAAACAGTTTTGATACTTTGTTAACATAAGGATTAGACACATTTAAGATGTCTTGTTTGCTTTCTTTTAAAAAAAGATTTTAGGTTTTTATTTTATGCATACGCGTGCTTTATCTGTATGGACAACTTTATGCCAGAAGGGGGCATCAGATCCCACTAGAGACAGTTGTGAGCCAGCATGTGGTTGCTGGGACTTGAACTCAGGACCTTTGGAAGAGCAGCCAGTGCTGCTGAGCCATCTCTCCACTCCTTGTGTTTCCTTTTTTTTAGCAAGTAAAACTCCATGTGATTTTCAGGTGTTTGCTTTTGTTTTGTTTATTGAGCCAGGGTCTCACTGTACAGCTCTGGCTGGCCTTGAACTTTGCTACACAGATCAAGTTGCCCTCAAACTCATGGAGATCCTCCTGCCTCTGCTTCTCAAGTGCTGGGATTACAAGGGAGTGTGCCATCAGGCACAGCTGTGCGTGGTTTTTAAAAACTGGACACTGGCCCAGTCCTAGCAGTATGGGCCTGTAATCCCAGCCGCTCAGGAGGCCGAGGAAGGTGGGTCACAAGTTCAAAACCCAGCTGTGCTACAGAGTAAGCTCCAGATCAGCCTAAGAAATTTAGTGAGACCTTGTTTGGCTCTAAATAAAAAGTAAAAAGAGGAGTGGAGATATGGCTCAGCAGTAGAATGTCTGGTCTGCCTAGAATGTGGAAGGCCTTGGCTCACTCTACAGTACTGCACAAAACACCAGAAGCCAGAAAAAACGCTAACAACAACACCAAAACCAATCTAGATGTGTGGCCGTGGGAATGAAAGCCCATCTCTGTTGGGATGGGATACTGGCTAACAACTGTGGCTGATCATTCTGAGCCTTAGTTTATTTCATTCTAAACAGGCATGATTTCAAGAACAATGCCATCCTGGGTGGCTAGCATTTTGTATAGGACTTCACTCAACTACAGTCCTTCATCCAAAGCATTTCCACACGCCCCATTTCTTATGGTGAAATTCCCCTCAAGCACCGGCCAACCATTTGATGTGACTGGATTGTGACCCCGGTGAGCGTGGGGAGACGTCAGGACACTCGCTTCATGACGAAAATGGCTGACGAACTTTGCAAAAGTCTACAGCTGATAGGTGTAGTCTCAGTAACCACTGAAAAATCTAAGCTGCCCGGAAACTACTTCCTCACTGAGGAGTCAGCTGCAGGTGGGGTCCTCGGCTTACCTTGCTAAGGGGCGTCTGGCCCGGTTGACAGCTTCCAGGTCAGCGTAGCGGAGGTCTAGCTGGCAGCCGACCAGGACGACAGGCGTTCGAGGGCAAAAGTGCTTGATTTCTTGATACCACATGGTTTTCACATGATTTAGGGAGTTGGGGTTCGCAATTGAGAAGCAGAGGACCACAACATCAGACCTGAAAGGCAACCACAAGATGAAGCTCACATCACCTTTCCCTGCGTCTCCTTTAGCCCTCCGTTATGGTCCCTCTCTCTCCCCTCTTCTCTAACACCATCATGTCACAGCTGAAATAATATATATATATATTTTTAAAGGGGCTGGATAGTAAACACATCTACAAGTCATGCATTTGGCCTGCTAAGCCCCCACATTCCAGCCCTGTCCCGGCCTCATAGCTCATTTTCACACCTTGCCATGGAATGCGGATGTGCCCGGGGGTTCCCGTGAAGTGACTTCCCCAAGAGATGGCTGTCCAAAGGGGTTCTGTTCTGGAATTCCCACATGCTGAACTATTTCCGCTCGTGAGAAATAGTTGCAAGATAAAAAGGAAATGATCAAGGTCCCCTTGTACCCCCTGAATAAAACACAAAGGCGAAGATGTCCGACCCCATGAGAGAAAGCGAACAGCCGGTGGAGATGTCGGCAGTATTTGCCGCACGGCGTCAGCAAATACAAAGAAGGATGTTGGCCCTTCTTGCTCACGCACACAGATACGAAGCACGTCCCCTTATCTGCTTCCAAACAGAGAAACCCTGACTTGGCAGGAATTTGGATTTTTTTTTTAAAACTAGGTGTAAAGCAAGAGGATGAAGTCAGTGGAGGACTTAGACGGCCAGGAAACACGGGATTCGGCCCCTCCCATGTTACAGGTGATACACAGCAGGGAAAGAAGGGGAGGGGAAGGCTTCTGCTGAAATTTGACATCGGGAGCTTCCATTTTTTATAGTATAACTTACCATTCTGGAAGTCAAAGGATTGCTGTATGAGACAGTTGCTCAAAATTGGTGCTTGATGGTCGCTGGCAAGCAGGAAAATAAACCTCCCTTCTAGGCTAAAATATGCCGAGTGACCTTTTTTTAGAGCAGCCAGGCAGGGGACTTGAGAGCAGGACTGTTTATGCTCGGGGAGTCAAGACAAGACTTTCTTGCCAATAAACTCAGCAATAAACTCGTGATTTTATGAGATGTTGATTTATTGCCTTTATTGTTTATGTAATGGGAAGAAGCAAGTCTACGAATAAAAAAACTTTCTTCTTAAATCATTAATGAGCTTTTCTTCCTACATATCAATGGAAACAAATATATGCAGGCGGCCACCGAATTTCTGAGAATAGTCGCCTCTGATGCAGAGTGCAGCAGGGTGCTCGCATTAAATGTAATTCTCAAGTTGAGTCTTTCCTTGTATTTGCAGGAAAAAGAATTGCACCAGATCGCAGCAACACAGAGGCAAAATTCCCGAGTTTAAGATGTTCTCACATTGCAAAAGAAAACCCAGGACTCAAAGCAGATGACTGTGTTGTTCTGCATGGTGAGAATCATCTCAATGTGAAGGTATTACCAAAGGTTCCTGGATGCTAGAATAATATGTAAACAATCTGTGTAAAATATGCATAAATACATAAGTGAGAAGCAGGAGTATTTTGTCTTTGAGATTCTGATTTAGTTACTAGAATATTCTGTGATCAGTCTTACTTCCAATCAGTGTAAATAACAGTATCCAGTAAAGCCAAGAAGTCTTTGAATATTACTTTTTTTTTTACAAGCTTAGTTTTCTATCATTCATCATCCTGTTTATATTGGGTATCTAATGGAGTCCTACTATAAGCTCTGTTCTGATCGTAAGATAAAGCCACCACAGAATTTTGGCATAGTGAGAATAATATGTGTGGCTCAGCATCTCAGACAATGAATTAAGCAAATATATCCATTGTCCAAGTTGAGGACTACTTTGTGTGTGCGTGTGTGTGCACATATGTGCATGCATGTATGTGAAATAGATATTATATTTTTGTTCTAATTGGTGCCTTCAGTTTCCCTGTCAAGGCATGCAGCTGTGAGGAGACTCATTCTAAGAACTTCATTTCTATGACAGGCAGGTAACTAAGTGTCAACTCTGCTATTTAAATTTATGATGTAGCAAGTGAGGTTTTGAAACCAGAGCTGGCTTGGTTGCCAAGGTAACCGTGATACCGCTCATGACATGGAACACATGGGAGTTACTAGCCGGAGGACGTGCAAGCAAGCCCAGACAGGACCTGGGAGGGGTGATGGACCAATGGAGTCTTCTGACAGGAGCACCATGGCAATGACATGGTGCAGGTCCAGAGGCATCAGTGTCCTGCTGTGTCACTTCCTTGTCTAAATGCTTGAAATCTGTGGGGGGAACTGGGAAAAGAGCCAACATTCTGCACATATGTTGCCTCGGCATTGAAGAGTAATATGCATTGAGAACACTATTATAGAGGTTCAAATAACCCATTGAGTTAAAAATCTCAGAATGTTTTTGTTTTTTTACCTAGCTGCTAAGAGAAATTATTTTTAGACTGAAATCAGTTATTAGTAAGATCATATATTAGCTACGAACTTGCATTTGTTTAAACCATGTTGCTCTAGATACAAATGTGGGAGAAGCCTGGTGTGTGCTGTGTGTTGTGTGCTGTCCTCAGGCCTTGCCATCCAATGGGCAAATTGCAGCAAAGGCTGAGAGTCAATGGTCAAGGAGATGGGGCTATAGACAGAGATGCCTGTGATGCCTCCTTCCAAATGCCCTTACCTAACTGGCAATATGCCAGCATCCTCTGTGGTCTCACACCCATTAAAATCAAATAACATGAACAGAAACAGAGGAGGAATGGATAGGGGTGGGGAATGGGAAGGGGGGGAACTATAGCCAGGATGTAAAATAAATGAATAAATTTAACTAATAACAAAAAAACTAAAATAATATTAACTACCTCACTGAATTAAAAAAAAAACCAGTAAGTAAATAGCGTATAGATATTTGAACATTTCAAAAAAAATCAAGCAACTATTTAGAGAATTCCATCTATTCCTTTTAGACTCCAGCCTTTCTTTCTACCTAGTTCAAGACAGGAGACTCACAGCTAAGAATATCTCCAGTTTGGGGCAGGATTCCAAGGAGTTTGGAGATAGGCATTCTTGTGTGGGGACTGTTTAGTGTCTGACATAAACCCATATTTAAAAATGCCACTCCCAGGGAAGAGAAATGAGAGAGAGCAGCTTCTAGAAGTTCTGTCTCCATGGCTCTGTAACTGTTTTGTTTTGTTTTGTTTCATTTTGCAGAGTGGGTTTAAAAATAATCGTGGACAATGTGAGGAGGACGTCTCCACAGGCTTGGCAGTAAGGGTTGTCTAGAAGTGACCTCAGGCTCCATTTCAGTTGTGAAAAGAATGGTCGGATTTAAATGGAATTCTGCAGCTTCCTGGGGGTAGAAATCAGGAGCACTCAGAGACCAAGCCCTGGGTGGATGGGATTTTAAACCTCAGAATTTCAAGAGTGAGAAGGGGTGCAGGAGGAGGGTTGGGATGCATATTATATTGATTTTTAATTAAAAAAATATGACCAAGATAAACAAACTCAGAAACACACAGGGGCTAAGAATGCACCCTTTTGTTCATTAGCACATAGAATCAGTGAGTGCAACTTTTTAAGGGAAAAATGATTTATTGTTCCTAAGGGAGAATTATCAGTTTATTTCACTTGGGTGTATATCAAGTCAGCTCTACAAAATAATATATTTTTATTGGTTAAAATTGGTCTGAATTCAATGGTAGAGCAATTGGGCATGTCCAGTTTCAGAAGAGAGAGGCAGGGGTACGAGAGGGGCCAAGTCACCCAAGACTGTAGGGGCCCAGGTCAACCTTAACTGTGTCTGTTTTTCTTTGTATATTAAATAAACCCCAGGGGCATACTTTCCCCGTTATCTTTCGGGGAGACACCGGCCAAAGACAGCATGCAAAGGATTGTTAGAGATGCCAATGTGAAGTGTTCGTGCCAGGCCAGGGCTAATCTTTGTTGGAACATTAAAGAAATTCGAGAAAGGCCGTCCGTTCCACATACCTTGTCCGGAGCCAGACTCAACACCAAATAGCAGGGGGCTCAAAGGCTGTTTTTTTACAAGCACAGGCCATTGGTGGGAAGAGCTTGGCGAAGCTACCAGAAGCTTAAAGGCACTGATTGTTAGGAATACCATTTCTAAACTCTTTCCTATCACTGAGGGCTCCTCATCTTTGCTGGGCCCCTCGGCCTTGCCACGGGTGTCATGCTGAAGGGCCTGTGGACCTAGGTTTCTTTACCTTATCTTGTTAAGTAAAGAAGGAACCCTGAAGTCACCTTTTATCTAAAAACCTCACATCAGACCTCTTTGACAGGCAATGCGAAAAAAAAACCGTATTCTATCTGGCCTTTGGAATGCAGGGAGTAGGGTGACTGGCTGTATGCCCTTCTCCAGGGTGCTCAGCTCAGGGTGGATCTCACGCAAGACTAACATTGAAGCTTAGAAGAAGCCTGTGCGAATTATTCCCCCAAGTTCTGTATGGGATTGCCTTCTTTTAATTACCCACATGTTCTCTTAAGACTTTCATTCTGTGTTCAGACCCTGCTACTTTATAAACCACCATTACCTACACCTACTTTAACTTTTCTAGGGGAGACCCCCCCATGAGCTGTAAAATGGGCTTTCTTTGCCAGTGTCTGGGCATCCACTTCTTGCCGAGTTTCAAGCAAGGAGTTCCTGACCTCCAGCCGAGGGCCTTCGAGTTCCCTCTCCCTGCTGATCACTGAGGTAGGTTCTTCCCAGAAACATTTCAAAACCATTCACACTGACCACACACTTCTCATGCACCGTACTCTGACCGTGTGATGCACACAGACACATTGAGACAGCACAGGACAGCTGGGAGCATGGCAGAGGGTCAGAGGGCGTGGCTCCGGGTTTTAGTAGGGGAGCAGCCTGGGTGTATGAGATGTAGAGGAAACTTGTCAGAGATGGTGCACACGACTGGGCTGGAGATGGATGGCTGGGGAAGCTCGAACTCATGGAGGATGGACAGGAAGGCCTGTGGGGGTGGGGGGTGGGGAGCGTCTGGTTGGGAGTTCTGGGGAGAGCAGGGCAGAAGAACCATGCAGGGCCCCAGATGTGAGCGGAGTAATCAAGCCAATACTTTACCAAGAGCAGAGAGGCTTCTTTAAGTACAGATGTTATGTGGGGGAAACTGTCAAAACATCCTGAAATATATCCAGATTTGGGAGTGATTAGCATGCGTGACTATTGTAAACACAGTTTCACCAGGAAGTGACAGGCTAGACCCGGCTCCCTCCACCCAACAGAAATCTGGCCAAAGCAAACGGCGCTCTTAAGAGTGGGCAGGTAGCCATGACAGCCCGCCAGTGCCACCAGAGACGGCAGACAACGGTAGAGTATAAACCATGGCTGGTCCCTCAGCACAGATGCCACAGCAGTGAGTGGCCTTACCAACCAAAGTGGTGGGCTGCTACCATGGCTGACCTTTATCACTAACGAGGATTTAGAATCACATAGGATAGATACCTTTGCATGCATCTGTGAGGGCAGGTTTCTGAGAAGGTTCATCTGAGAGAAGACCTACCCTGAATGTAACCGACGGTTGAGGCCTCAAATGAGATAAACCTGAGAAACAGAGCTGAGCACCAACGTTCTTTTCTCTCTATTCCCTGACTGTGGTTAATCCTGGTCGCCACAGGCTGAACCACAGAGCTGCTTCCTACATAGAGCGGGGACCAGCTGTGTTTCTAGACTGTGAGCCCAGACAGACCCTTGCTCTGTTAAGTTGCTCCTGTCAGGTATTCTGTGCCTGCGGTGGGAAGGCAACTAACCCAACTGTCATCTGGCAGCCCCAGGCCGTTTGCTCCACACACTACGCAGTTAGGGTCTTCCATTTCAAGCCATCATTACCAGGAGAAGCAGAACAAGAGCAAAACTGAGTGGCGTCCCATGGACTTATTGAAACAAATGAAAGGCCTCATTGAATGCCTGGCTGATAGACATAAAAACTCTCCCAACTCCCGACATTGGTGCTTCGGTTCTCTTTGGTTTTCCTCAAAGCTAAAATGCCAGAGATGCATGCTTTCTGTGCCAAGCGGCGAGGCCAGCTGCAGATCCAGGAAACCCAGCATGTCTCTTGCAGTGCTGCTGGACGGGAAGTCTCTGGGATTAATGCCCAGGAGGACTCTTATGAGGCCAAACTGTCAACTAGACACCTTTTCTGAGCTTGATGGGAAAGAAACATTTCCGCCCAGACTTCTTAGCAATTCTCTGGAGTCTGAAGGTCACCAGGGCTTGCTTTGTCCCCTCATCCTGCCTCAGTTTACACTCATTCTGAAGGTCACCAGGGCTTGCTTTGTCCCCCCCCATCCTGTCTCAGTTTACACTCATCTAGCCATTCCGTTCATACAGAACAGGGACAGCCCACGGCATGCAAGGCTCTCTTGGAGACACTGGGGACAACTGTCCTCGCCTTGGCTATTCTTTTTCATGCCTGCCCAGTAGAGGATGGAGACAACAGACAAGAGAGAAACCCATAGAGCTGGTGATGCTATGTCAAGAGCGAACCAGAACGTGGATCAGAGAAAGGGGACAGCAATATCAGGGGACAGAACTGAGGCCCTCTGGGGAGGCCCTCTCTGAAGTTGACATTTCAGGGAATAACTGAAGGAAGGGAGGGAGCAGACATGCCAGCTGTCTGTGGGGAAAGAGTTCAAAGCCATAACTAGTGACTTTTAGCAAAGGTGAGGCCCGGAGGCAGTCATGCCTAGGATGCCTCCCTGAGGGAAGAGGCCCATTGCTGGAGCACAGAGGGGAGGAGGAGGACGGGAGAAGCAGAACCACAAAGAGGCTGAGGTGGGAGGATTCTCAGAGGAGTGCAGCTTTGGCTTTCAGTGAGCCGGTAGGCTCCTGAGTGGTGCTCCTGAGTGGAACGACGCGATTTCTAGTTTCATAAGCTGATGTTACGGTCATGACACGACCTGATTAAACTGGTGACAGAGTGGCCAAGGAACAGGGGTCAGGGAGGGGAAAAGCCAGCAAAAGCAGGGGACCAGAGAAGAGACAGCACCTAAGAGAGGTGGTAGTACCCTTGCTTGATCTTGGGAGGAGAGACAGGTGCAGGTCGTGCCAACAGAGCTTGAATGACCAGATCCAGGATGGGACCAAGTGGCACATGAAGGAAGGTATCTAAGACATCTCACTTTTGCTCAGCATCGTCCCCAGTGAACTGCTATAATGGATGTAGCAAACTGCCCGCAAGTACCAGGAGCTAGCTCATCTTCAGGATTTTGTTTTTCTTCCCCCATGTTCCCTCTATTGCTCTTATCCCATTAAAAGGCCTGTGAGGTATCCAAGTGTACAAGTCTGCAGACTCTGAATCTAAAAGAAATGAAACTAGGCTACATGAAGTCGGGCAGAGGATCGGCTGGAGTTGAGGTCAGGAATGAAAACAGAATGTGAGCCATCACAGTTCTTCAGACTGTTGCTCCTGGAAGGCCGCCACGTGATGTCTTGGGGACAAGAGCAGAGGTTAACCAGTTAATATGCTTTCTTAAAAATTATTTGAATTTGTTTTAAAAATCCATTGACTTTTCCTAACTGCAGAGGAACAACATTTTTTTTCCTCCAGGAATGAGATTATTTCCAGAAGCCAAAGAAATGTAAAGAAAGGGAGCAGGGTGCTTTTTGGATTGATTCTAGGAGATTCCAGCTAGATTAAGGTTCAGGGATGCCTTTGATTACAAAGATCACCTTGTTTTTAGAAACACACACACACACACACACACACACACACCCCAACTTAATGAGTGTCTGAAGCCAGTAGGATAGACTTGAAAGACAATTCACTATTTTCTCTTTTTTCATTCATCTTCCTGAAGCCTAGAGCTGTGTCCTTTGCACAGTTTTCTGGTCTGGGGCAGAAGTCTGGGAAAAAGAGTGCAGCTGTAGGCTCACGGTAGAGATGTTTGTCACGGGTGGATGGTGTTAGGAGCAGCTGGCAGGGTTATTAAACTTCCTAAGAAGAATAGCTGAGAACGTGCTCTGTAGCAGATAGGACCAACTGGACAAATATGGAGACTCGCTCAGAACCCACCCAGAAGAAGACCTTGGAGGCTCCAGCCAGTGAGAGTGAGTTTAGTTTTGGCTCACAGCTATGCCTTTTGGTTTGGAGTTTCTGGAAGCAGGTTCCAGAATGACTGACCACAGAGTTACTCAACAGTCTCCTGCCTCTGACCCACCTAATCTGAAATGAAAAGCACTGTGGCCTAGAATCTGTCTCCTCACCAGAAGATCTCCTACAGAAACAACACACACTGATGCCTGTTTTTGCTTTTTGCTTTTAATTCCTCTCACTCTCTATTGAAAGGTCAGTGTTGCAAATTTGACTCAATTTGTAAAGCTTACAGTTGGTAAAGGAGAAAAAAAAGTCAGAAGAAGGCAGTCATTGTTCCCTTTGCCTAGGCCAGCAGCCTCAGTGTGACACTCTTGGGGACTTCTCTTGGGTCTAGCTATGCTCTCCTGGCCAAGTTACCAGGTGACAGCTTCTCTGGCCATGTGACCGGCACTGTGACCACGTGAGCTCCAGTGGCCTAGGAAGCATTATCTCTGTCTCACTGAGTGCTTCTGATCTGTGTGAGGACAGGGCTTGGCCAGGCATAGGGAATCTCTGTTGACACCACTTTCTCCTGGTTCTAGCATAAGCTGCTCTATTTCAGAGGAGTAAGGTTTGCCTGGAACAGCAGCTGAAGGAGGTCCAGAAGACAGGATAAGGTCCAGAAGTCTGAGATGGCCAGCCTCCACAGCAACCTCACAGCTGTGTGTTCAAGCTCTGAATGCATACTTGGCCATACATATACTTTTTGAAATTGCCTGTATTTACCCAAGTATTTTATTATCTTGGGTACATATATTATGGTAAATGATCTGTTTTCAATTGTTTTGCTTAATACTCTTACTATTAGCATGTATACGAACACACACACACACACAGAGAGAGAGAGAGAGAGAGAGAGAGAGAGAG
>LOJH01024594.1:4960-19729 GCA_001685095.1 Ellobius talpinus
TGCAGACATACACACACAGACAGAATATTGTATACATAATAAATAAGTAAATAAATATTTTTTAAAAAAATACTTTATGTCCTTGCATGAAAATGGCCTCATGTGACCCAATTTAATAATTAAAAAATAAAAAATAAAAAAAATTAAAAATTCATCATTATTCCACCAATAAGCATTGCCTACTACTACAATCCTTTCACTATTCAAGAACTCATTCATTTATTCATTTCTTCAAAATTTGGATATACATTTTGAACTATGGTTTCACAAGCTGAGCAACAATGATGAACAAGATAGACATGATTAGTTCGTTCACGAGATCTATGGTCTAGTAAGAAAGCTATACACACAAACATGCATGCATGAGAACATGCAGAGAGAGAAAGAGAGAGAATAAATCAGGAAGTTTTGAAAGAAATACAGTAAGGACCGAAAAATATGAAAATAAGAATTGGTGCTCTTTACCTGGGATGCTCTAATTAGATATCAGAGGGCATATTTAACCCACGACCTAAGCAGTTAGAAAAAGCCCAGTCACTTTAGTGATCCTTTGTCTCATTTATACTTACTATCTTTTGACTGCATTTCGTATATCTGGAAATTTTCCCACTTCATAAGCAAAAAGGTAAACATTAAGCCCTACTGGAGAACAATATAACACTGGACAAGAGCCTATTGCAATTAAGCAAAAAAGCCAATTAGAAGAGACTGTATTCATTATCTTGCTTATATGAGATATCAAAATTATGTGTATCTATCAAGAAATAAGGTACATTCGAAGGGGCTCCAGCAGACCCAGCATGATAAACATGGTTCTGGCTGGCCTTGCCCTTCCCCATTCCCTCTGCCTTGCTAAACTGTAAGATTACATTCCTAGAGCTGACCACCAAGGTCTATTCCCTTATTTGGTTACTTCCTTTCCCTGAGGCTGATTACCAAGGTTCAACTATCAAAGTATTGAAGTCCAGCAATCAAAAGTCCATTTTTGGCTGCCCTAATTAATAAGCTCAATCAAAATAAACACTTCATCCTAACAGGGGCATATCTGTTTTTTTTTCTTTATAAACTATCCTTTGCTTATGGGTCACTTCTGCCTCCTCTCTATCCAGAGACAGTCCTTTGTCCCTCCAGGGCAAATATCCCTCCTCCCACCTCCTTTGTTCCTTTCCCTGTCTCCTTTGTCTCCTATCTCCTGTCTTTGTCTCTAATTCCCTGCCCTTTGTCCCTCTGGTGCAGATAAATCTCCTTTGTGGTGAGAATTTGGTCCCAGGGTGTCTCCTGCCAACTTCAAGGTTCCTTCCACAATCCCACTTGTCAAGGGCACTGGAAGGATTTGCAGAATAGAAAAAAAATAATGAAGGATGATTACTAATCAAGTTAAGGATTCTCTTGAGGATAATGGAAATATTCTAAATGTAGATTGAAGTGGGATTTGCACAACACTTTGAATATATTAAATCTCCACATTTGTGCAGGAATAACTCTGAAGTCTACATGGCTTTTTGTAATGCGCTTTTCACTAGCTTAAACAAGCATTGTGTGACAAAACATTTTCTGGGAAGATGCAACACACACGTGTCTACTCACCCCAGATAGGGATTGCATGGCAGACTAAAGTAAGAATATTAGCAAAGTCTCGCTTGATGAACCAATGAGTTTTATTTCGGTTACTTACAGGAATGTGGGTGAAGGGTTTCTTACAGAAGCAGAAATGACAGCTGCATCACCAAGGCCCACCTCAGCATGGGTGACAGTTCACCATAACTGGAAACGTAGAACATACTGTGCAGCCTGCAGCAGGCAGCTCAACAAGTTGCAGTGTCCTTTCCGGACCTCAGTCAGCCTTTTCCAGGCAGCCTGGCTACTTTCCCTCTCATCCTAGGCTGCTTGCATGTATCAGTCTCCTTGTCCTGTCTACTCAGGCGTGGGGGGGGCTAGAGATCTGATCGGTTTCAGGAACTTCCTGAAGCTCCTTTCAGTTGTTTGCCTTCCCTTTTAAAGACTTTGCCCGCAGAATGGAATATCTTAATCTCAGAAGTAACTGTTGCATAACAATAAGAAAGTGGGGGCTGGAGAAATGGCTCAGCGGTTAAGAGCACTGACTGCTCTTCCAGAGGACCCGGGTTCAATTCCCAGCAACCACATGGAAGCTCACAACTATCTGAAAATCCAGTTCCAGGGGATCTGACACCTTCACACCAATGCATATAAAATAAAGATAAATAAACCATAAAAAAATTAAAGAAAAGAAAAAAGTGAGAAAAAAGTGAAAAAAGCAATAAGAAAGTGGAAGAGCTGTGGAGAAGCAGTTCTCTGTTAATCATGAGCTTAAATGTTTGGGGTAAAGAAACCCATTGTGTTAGCACTGAACACGAAAGTAAATTTTAAAAGGCACTCGTGTGTCCTTCATAATAAATTGTGAAACACAGGCCTCTAAAGCACCAGACCCTGGCAAAAAAAAAAAAAGCTCCATTCACTTCAGCTGTGTGAGTGGCAATGGACAGGCAGACTAGTGGAACAGAAATATTTTGGAGTTAGAGGACTTAGCAGGATTCAATAAGAGGTCAAAGATGGGGAAGTGGGACAAAAATCAGTAAATGTCTTCTTCCCAAAAATGAATCCTTCCCAGATTGTGAAATAAGAAGGGATATAGGAAAAAGAAGAGGATGGATGCCAAAATGATTAAAGTATAATTAGACTTTGTTGACTTTCTAAGTGGCCATGTGCCTGCACTGCTGCCATGATTTAGGTATGAAGGGGCCCCCAAGGCTATGCACTGAAAGTTTGTCCCAGATGATGGTGTTATTTTGAGAGGTTTTAGAGACTTTGAGAGGTGGAACCTGAAGAGGTTCTAGCAGGCCCAGCTTAGCAAAAACGACTCTAGCAAGCCCTGTCCTTCCTCCACTTCTTTCTTGCTAAAACTGTTAGGTTGCATGCCTGGAGTAGCCATTAAGGTTTATTTCCCTTATTTGGCCATTCCCCCACCTCCTGAAGCTTCCTGCCAAGGTCCAGCTATTAAAGTATTAAAGTCCAGCAATCAAAACCCTCCTTTTGGCTAATTAACCTATCCAATCAAAATTAACCAACTCTTAACACAATTGTTACCTTTATAAACTGCCATTTGCCTATGAGTCTTGTCTGTCTCCTCTCTATCCAGAGGTGGTCCTTTGTCACTGGCCAAATAACCCTCCCCTGTCCCTTTCCCTTCTCTCTTATCCTCTATCTCCTGTCTTTGTCTCATTACCTCTTTTCTCTCTACAAGGCAAATAAATCTTCATTGTGCTGAGAACTTGGTGTTGGGGTGTCTTGGGCAGATACTGGTGCCTTCAGGACCTGCTCGGAAGAAATATGTTCTTGAAAGCAGTTCTAAAGTTCCTGGCCCTTTGCTTTCTGTCTGCAGTGATGTGAACTGTCCTCAGCCACAGGCCCCGCCACCACAGTGTCTCCCCAGGTGTACGGGACCAACAACTGTGGACTGAACCTTGAAGCCATGAGTCAAGATAGACCTTCTTTGTGGTTGTTTACATCAAGCATTCCGTCAATGTCAGAAAGCTAACAAACACGGCCAACAGTCTCCAGCTCCAGCAGTTGGACGTTGGCTTGTCTCCATCATTTTATCAAATCCCCCTTACCTAACTGAGCTAGGTGAAGGCTTGCAATATAACCTTAACCAAAAAAACTAAATAGCCCACCCTCAACATCTGCAGAACATTGTTTTAAAATCTATGGGTACTCAAATCTCTTGTATGAAATAACAGTTTTCATATAGACCATGTGCACTCCCATATATGTTAAGCCATTCCCTGCAATATCCTATACAATGTAAGAGCGGTATTAGTAGTCATGATACAATAGTATTCAAGAAGTGGTAACAGAAGAACGTCTGTATATATTTAATACAGTTTCAAGTTTTTTTCTGAATATTTTTTTATCCATGACTAGTATGAATCCATGTTGCACAACCTACAGGTACAGAATTCCTATTGTATGCATAAGTAGGTCTGTCTGTCTGTCTGTCTGTCTGTCTGTCTGTCTGTCTGTTTCAAAGCAATGTAGCTCTGGCTGTCCTGGAACTCACTATGTAGACCAGGCTGGCCTTGAACTCACAGAGATCTGCCTGCCTTTGCCTTCCCTCCTGAGTGCTAGGATTAAAGGTGTGCGCCACCACAACCAGGCTCATAATGGAGTCTCTTGTGGAAGAACTTCCTCTGTGGCTTTTTCATTCACAAAGGGAGACAGAAAACAGGGCTGCTAAGAGACGATTCTTACCTCCGTAAGGTTGATGACTTCCCCTTGTCTTCTCAGGTCCTAACTCTATGTATCTACTATAGTTCATTTAGCGCTTACCTACGTGGATCCTTCTACTGAATGTTGTGTTTCTGAAACACATAGATGAGATAATTGGTATTAATTACCATCAGCTTGCAGCACAGGGCCTGTGTTGGGTAGTGCGCCTAAGGCTTACAATTAAAGCCTGTTGTAGTGAATGGTACATGCCTTTCATCCCAGCACATGGAGGGCAGAAGTAGGCAGATCTACATAGCGTGTTCCAGGACAGCCAGAGCTACATAGACCCTGTATCAAAAAAAATTACAATTAAGTGCTGGGTTGATATCTGGTGAAGCTGAGAAGGCCTCAAATGGCCTGATTTCAAGTTTCTCTTCTCACACAACACCTCTGAGGCAAACAACACTCGCTATCAAATGATAGGGGTAGTGTCTGCTAACCCTGGAGCAGCAAGTTTCCAACCTATAATTTATTCGCCCAAGTCCATTTGATCCCCCTCCGCGGCCAGGAGGCACCATGTCCACTCCTATCACTACAAAGCATGTGGCACGCAGCCCCTGGCCACTCACTCCGCTCCTAAGAGCAGCCGCTAAGAGCACGGGAGCCACACATAATGCGTCTATAGATTCGGATATGCCTGTCTGATGCTGGCACAGGCTTTCATCTGCCCCCACTCTTTGTCCTTTCATCTTCTGAGAGACTGCTCCAGACTTCCTCTTGACACTGCACGGATTCCAAGAGCTTCTGCTACCGTCTGCTCCGTGAAGGGTGTTAGTGTTCGGCCACCCCCATAACCCCACAAGCAGATCCTCCCCACATCATCGGGGTGAATGGAGCTGATTAAAGCAGATGAGTGCCACGCATATGCCAGGATGCATTGTGGGTGAGGGATAAAGGAACCATTGTTCTCACTTGAGTTGAAATTAATTGGAATTAACTTTTGCCATTTCATTCTCAAACCAACTACCAATAGTTAACAGTGTGTTACCACCATTGCTGTTTCAATTCTTGGGAGGAAAAGAACTTTAAAGTTTGAAAGATCATTTTTAAAATGTTTCTTCATAAAGGCCAAGATATACGAGAATTCTAATAACTAAAATAATAAACAACTAAAAACATTGCATGAAACTCTCAAAGAAATAGTAAAAGTAATTCTTAAGTGATGAAAACAAAAACAGAAACCCAAGTAGCTTTTATCGTGGTGGGGGGAGGTGGGTGTGCATCCAGGGAGTCAAGCTTTCAGGCAAGAGGGTTAAAGCTGTGCACAGGTGGCTGAGAGATGACTCAGTGGTTAAGAGAACTTGCTCTGCCAGGGCCCACAGATGTGAGTCCTGCTCCACCTTGACTAAAGGTCAAGAGCTTGAGCTTGGTTTTGCTCTCACAAAGTCGTTGACAACAAGTGTGGCTACAAACAAGAGATGCTGACCTGGAGTGTGGTTAGTTAGTATTTTGAGTATAGAGGTGAATCCATTCCACCTTGATCAAAAAGCAAAGAACTCAAGTGTATTCCTGTTTCTTTATATCGGCAGGAGGTTTCAGGGAGTGGCTGCCTGCAGGACACTGGGTCTATTCCTTTCATGTTAGTGAAGTCTGTTGCCTCCTCATCACCTTTTGGAGTGGAGTATATAAGCGTGTGGAAAATAAACATAGGCGGATTCAGTACTCACTGAATATCCCTCCCAGTGCTGTTCTATGTTTCTGCCTTTTATTTCTCTCCTATCTCTATTCCTTTTACTTAATAATTCTAATCCTCACGTTCCTACCCAGGAACATGAATTTCATCAAGGCTGGACCCTAACATTACAGCTCTTCCAAAGCACTCCAATTCAGTTCCCAGCACCTCTGTCAGAAACTGACACCACTGCATCACTCCAGCTCCAGGGGATTTGACACCCTCTTCTGGGCTCGGCAGACACCCACGTGCCTGTGACACACACAGAGACATACATACAGACAAATAAAAACAAAATAGATTGAAAACACATAATGTTCAACTGGATGCTTCTGTCATGTGTCAATCCAAAGTCCTCTAATGATGTACGTAAAGATTTGGAGCTCAGAAAAAGCCGTTTCTTCATCAACCTGTTGTTCACAGTTACCCCTGAAGACAGACAGAACCAGGGGAAAGAGAAATGCATTTCACCTCCTGGTGGGAGGAACAAATACATCCCTGGGCTAGTGCCTTGTCCAAAGGCTGGAAGGGCACAGCCTGGTGTTCTCTGTGTAATCGACCATGCTATCCCCCAGAGCTCCTGGCAAAATATGTTTAGTTTCTCCCTGTCTCTCCTACACTTAGCTACAGGTTCCTTACACTGTATGGAAACCAGGAAAGGAAAAACACCTGAAGAAATTCACACCATGGTTATACGAGCGTTTTTATCAGGAACACCAGATGAGTAAGGTAAGTGAATATCATTTGGGAGCATGAATGAAATGTAAAAGAACATGAAGCCTGTGAGCAGCATCCGGTGGGACCCCTAAGACCTATAAAGTTTTGATTTTTTTCTTCCTTTCCCTGTATTTGCAGTATTGGTTTTTAAATAGGCACAAAGGGAAATGTGTAATTTTTTTTACCTTGTGATGCAGAGAGGGCAAGCATAGCCGGGTCAATATATTGATGATGAATGGTCCCCCAAGTAGCACACCATCACCACCGTTTAAAGATTTTATATTAGCATACACTCTCATGATTCGCACGATTTCCCACAGGCTTGAGATTTACCCTGCCCTACTGCTGGCCTCTCTCACTTGAGCCTTTGAACATATTTCAGACCAATCCCTGGCTTTGTGAAACCCAACTTTCTAGTGTCTAATTAACTTTCTAGTATCTACCTTAAACCAAATGGCCATTCAGAGAATGTGCACATTTTTCCAACTGATGCATTGGTGAGGCTCATTCAGACACTAAACCTCTCTCCACCTATGCTTGATTAATGAGCTGTAACCCTTGTAACTCTTGATCTTAATCCAGTTTCATTCTGGACAGAAGCGCTATGCATTTCTACCGAGTCAATTCAATATCAATATGGTTCTGTATCAGAACCGACACTTAACTGCACAGAAGACCTTCTGAACTGTGGAAATGAAGAGCCCTGTGTGCTACTTTTGGATTGGGAACAGAGCTTGACCACAGTACCTTGGATGCCTTGAGGTTTCAGATCACCCAAAGGGTGTTTAGAGGACTTCTTGCTAAGTTGTTGGTCGTTCTGAGTAAATCACACATTTGCACATTTGCCTTTGTTTACAAAAATTCAATTCTTTTACAACCCTGATATTTTTTCCCTTTTCTCCATCCCTGTATTTAATAGTGCTACCTGCAGATTAAGGAGCCTTAAAGATTAGTGCATTTAACAACCAAAAGGAGGAGGGGGAAGGAGGGAGTGCTGGGTCCCTGGATGCTGTCATCATTGCTCTTTTATCAGAACGAAGGGCTAAGTACTGAAGCCGACGGGACAGAGTTAAAACGGTCATGGATTTAAACTAAATGATCACAGTTTGGAGAAGATCTCCAANAAAAAGAAAGAAGCTGCCAGAAAGTGCTTAGAAAAGTATTTTCAACCTTAAATTGTTATAATTTCCAGCTTATGAGTCTGCTCTTATGTTATTTTCTCATTTTGCAGTTTGGAATATTATTAGGTTCTGTGCTTTCCTGTGTTTTCTTCCTTCCAACTGGCCTTCATGTGTTTAGTGTACGTGAAAATATATGATTAGCCAGAGATGCAGCCGATGGCGGCAGTTGTGAGAGCTGTCCTCCTCAGGAGAGATGGCAGCCGGGCAGTACAATGGCAGCTCCACCTGCACAGCTCTGGGCTTGCATCTTCTCTGCCGTCCTAACATTTTGTCAGGTGATAGCTACAGCTGACGCACTCAACATGAACTGTGTGCCAGGCACTGTACTTACTGCCATGCATGCCTCTGTTTCGATAACCTTCCTGGCAGCCCAGTGAAGATATACCATCTTTGGCAAGGTGTAAAGGGGAGGAATAGTTTCTCCTGTTTCAATGGCATTTATTAATTCATGTACCAGCAATATTGACAATAAATGCACCAACTATATTTAAGTCTTCAATTCAAAACCAAAGTAACTTGGTTATAAAAATATAAGTACCAAGAATGGTAGACAAGTTACAAAAGAAAGCTTGCCAGACCTTTCTGAAACATTGGATATACTTTCATCAGAAAGCCCAGAATTCTCTCCCTCAATATTTAGCCAAGAGAAACAAGAATACAACATGAGGACCTGAAACCAAATGTTGACAACCACTTTATTCTTTTCTTCTGAAGATTTATTTTATTTTACTACGTGTGTGTGAGCATGCACACATGCACACAAGCATGTGCTTGTGGAAGTGCCGGCAGAGGTCAGAAAGTGTCAGAGAGACTCTGGAGTTGGAGCCCCAGGCAGTATGAGCAGCCCAAGGTGAGCCCTTGGAATCAAACTTTCGTCCTCTGGAAGAGCAGCAAGTGCTCTTAATTGCTGAATCATAGCTCCAGCCCTACAATAATATTAATAGGCAA
Source organism: Ellobius talpinus (assembly GCA_001685095.1). Lineage (NCBI taxonomy): Eukaryota > Metazoa > Chordata > Mammalia > Rodentia > Cricetidae > Ellobius > Ellobius talpinus. Next base: position 13,766 of record LOJH01024594.1, read on the forward strand.
AACAACAACACTCCGATCACTTAGTAATGAATGGATAAACAAACTATGATGAATAGTCGATCAACATTCAAACAATAGAATAGTACTGACTTCTCAGCAGTTGGTCTTCCTAGATTCAATGTATAGTTTATATGACGATATATTCTGAAAGTGAGAAGGTAGATAGAAAATCTGAGAGATGCTAACTAGCCTTTTTCTGAGGTATGCATTTGTGAGTGGCTATGGGCATAAGAGCATTATCTGCTGCCATTTCAAACTATGGTGTCGCTAATGTTACTGGATTTTATTTCCTGGTTAAATAACACCACCATGCAGTGCCCATGCCAATCATGTGACACAAGCATTTCCACATGTCACAAGATAGTGACTTTGTAAGTATATAGGTCTGCTGCCATCATATTTTAATATTCAAGTCAGCCTAAATTTAGATTAATAGCTTAGCTTCATGAGAAAAATAATAAAATATGTACTTAAATTTTTCAACTTTTTCTATTACATTTATTTATTTCCTTGCTTATTTATTCACTTATTTAGTACGTGAGTGTGTGTGCACACGCGTACATACACCTGATGTACACGTGGAAGTCAGATGACACCCTGTGGGTCCAGTATTGAACTCCAGCCATTAGGTTTGATAGCAAGCACCCTTACCCACTAAGCCATCTCACTCACTGGCTTGTATTATATATTTTTCAACCTAAACGAAAGACAGCCAAACAAATTTCCCCACTGAATGTTTTTTGGTCATGCCTTTTCTAAATAGGGCAATAATAGTAAACTAAGTAATAATGTTTTTTGAATTCAGTTTCATATTTAATCTGAAGGTCAGTGTGAAAATGCAGCTATATTTTGATGCTCTCTTAGCCACTACATCCCTGTGGAGCAGTCCACTAGAGTTTGGGATTTTTTTCTTAATTCCTTCATCCTTGTCAATGGTCTCAACTTCCAGTACCAGTCCTTGTTCTGGAAGTCGGTGTCAAATTTTCTCTCGCTTGCTATTGCTTCTGTCGGTTAGCCGTTGTAAGCCTCACACCCTTGTGTAACACTGATTAGTCCGCTGTTTGAGCTAGTTTAAACAACAGTGCTTTGAGATTCAAACTAGAGCAGCTGACAGAACGTCATGGTATGACAGACTTCGTCCACCTCCTCTCTTTACTACCTATAAGTTCCAGAGAGACTACTGCCACAGTTTTGAGCAGCAGCTTTAGGGAACTGCACTAGATTTACATATATGTAATTTATCCAGTGCTGCCCAGCATTTCAGCAATATCTGCAACAAACCAAAGCGCAGTCACCACTACCTCGCACAAGGTTTGCGGGGTGATGGCGGAAGGTGGGTTTGGGCAGGTGCATGGCTCGCCTCAGCTTCTTGGCCCCAGCTTTGACAGGCAGGCAGACTGCCACCAGAAGGAATGGGAGAACCATCCACTATTCCAGCCAAAGCAGGTTTCCTTCGCCCGTCCGCGTTATGAGTTTTGACTTGTCGTGTGGTTTTGAGACATTATCAAGTTCTAAATGTATGTGGAACTTAGCTCTCCTCTTGAACGTTTATTTAAACAGCTGGGACGTTAATGACTCCTCAGTCTACACCTCCTTGTCCTTTGCTTTCCCAGCGAAGGGCCTTCCAATCCTTTAACAAAAGAGGAGAAAATCTCATTCACCTGGAAATCTGTTGGCCTGGGAAGTGTTTCCACGTGGGCATGGTTTAGGTGAACCAAATCTCAGTGGGCTTTCTATGGCTCTGTTGACCAGATTCTCACAACACAATTGTCTAACTTCTAGTAGCCAACACTGTTATCTTCACGACAAAGATAAACAGGCTAAAGAGGACATTTTCAAGGTGAGAAGGTAGTAGTAGAGTTTCAAAATAGTACACCAGTAAAACATTTTCAAAACTTTACATAAATTTATTGCTCATACAAAAAATAAGGCAGTTTAAATTAAGCATATGCGATGGGGGCACTCAGCAAAGGTTCTCAACTTCGCATCTTGAGAATGTTTACCTGTAACTTATTACCTTAATTGTTCCTTGGGTTGAACCAAAACAAAAACAAAGACTACATCACAATTTTGTTCCTCAGTTCAAAAACAGGCATTTACTGGGGACCCAGGAATAGCCCAGCTTATCCCGACTGCAATCTGGAAGGTGCTTATCCGCAGAGGCCAAGAGCAAGCAGCTTTGCTGAGGCTTGCCGCGTATGCCGCATTAGGAGAGGCTATTTATTCTGACAATCATGTCCTCGGAGACATGATTAGTTGAAATCCCCTGTTCAATTCATATAGCTCTTACTGCCACCTTGTGGTTAAAATGTTTCTATCTTTTATCCTCTGCAATGTATCCGCGTGTGTGTGACATGTCCAGTCCTGAAACCATAAATTTTCACTCCATAATAGCTTTTAAAACTATTGATCACATCTACACAATACTGTTTTGCACTGACATAAACTAAAAACAGAAGAAAATATAACACCTTGCTGATTCTGTGATGGACTGGGAGCGTGTTCTATGTTGCTAGGTGAGTGAGTATTGGAGCTGCCAAATGATAACATCGGTTACATCATTGTTTTTTTTTCATCAGAAGCCGCCAGAAGTGGTCTCATCAGTGTTTCCAAAGAAATTCTTTCTGACTTTGTACCTTAATATTTGATGTACTGAAATAGGTTCTTATGATCTAAAACACAAGCTATTAAGCCATTTTACTTAATAAACATGGTAGGTTATAAAATTCTCCCAACTGCATTTTCACCAGAGCCATTATAACTTGTAACCTGGGATAGCAAAACCTCACAAACAGAAAACACACTGTGGAAAGCGCTCCTGTCCACAGACCCTCTTACTTCCGCTGACATAAAAGACTGATCTTGAGAGCAAGGGAAAGGATAAGAGAAGTCCGGGTTTTCTCCGAGAGAAAACTGCAAACTTATTTCCTGTGATTCCGGCAGGTAAATGCTGACCACTCTGCAAAGTTATCTCTCCTCTCTAATCTTTCCCTACTGGCAAAGTCTTCATTCCAGGAAAGATGGCGCTGCATTCCTCGAGCACGCTCTGCGCCTCTCAAAGGCACAGACTGCAATGTGCCGAAGGAGCTTTGCGCACTGTGACTTGCACATCATTTATGCTGAGTTTTGGTTTAGCGCTCACACGCCTTTCAGCTTCCCCATCTGCTTTGGCCTTTCCTTTGGCAATGAAACCATCAGATGTATATAGCTCATAAACTTTTTCAATCTTGATCTTTATCATGAAATACATTTTGTCCAGTGTGCTTTCTCTAGAATGCAATTTAAAATCTTCAGTCCTAAATGCCATAAATGCAACTGTGCATCCTAACTTAAACAAATAAATTGAATTTAAAAAATAAAAGAAACAATTTAGTGTTATGCCTAAAATGGGATTAAAGTTTTCTTCTTGGTTCTTTTAACAAACAACAAAATAATAAAGCTGGTCAGATAAGGTGGGTGTGGAGACAGGTCCAAGAATAATTTAGATCCAATTTTTGTTTTTTACTAAAGAACAAAATTCTTTTGGTCCATCTGAATTTATTTAATTGCCTATCTATATGGATCAAATTCTTAAAATGTGTTGATTTTTGTTCTAATTGGCCTATGCAGACTCAATTAAGGCAGCTTTGCTGTAACTCATGCCCTTCCTGCTCAACCCTTGGATCTCCAATGGGACAATTACAGGATTTTATATTTCTGCTGAATCGCTCTTCCTGTAACTGGAGACAGTTCTCGGCACCACCTCATTAATCCTAACTTTATCATTTCCGTTGAAAATGGGAAACCAGCGCTAGGTGCATTCGTGGAACTGTGCGGAAGCCCAGGGAAGTTAATTAACTTGGGGAAGTCATATGACTGGTCAGGTGGAACCATGTCTGTGTGATGCCTCTTGTCTGCATTTCCGCTCCCCTGTTCTCCTCAGCTACCTTGAGAATATACCTTCCCACATTTCGGAAGCCTGAGGAATTTTGTTGTTCTCCTTCTGTTTTCTTTTATCCTGTGCTTTTTTTCATATCTGTGTTGATTGATGTTTGAATTGGATGCAAGTGTTTTTAACTTTGAATTGGGAGGAGATCTTTTTTAACCCCTAAAACACTTTTTCAATAGTGCTTTCTCACACCGTCAAGGAATCAAGAGGGTATCGTATCTTCTTCTCTGTTTAGCTTATATCAATGCAAAGCAGTATGGAATTCAGTCATGGATTCAGAATATGTCTTATAACTCTATTGTTTTTCATAGCTATTTCTTAAATAGCTACTAACTTCCTGGAACCATTGTAAGTACTGCCTTTCAGAATATGGTGATGAAGTCAATTATTTTAGGCTCTTCTGTTAAGGAAAGGAGTCAGAGAAACCTATCTAGGAGGTATTGGGAGACAGACTTAAATAAAGGGGAAATGAGATGTGAACATGTTTCAGATGAATCAAAGCAGTTTCCTCTTGATTACAACCACAGGAAAAGAATTAAAATTATCACCATGATAACTGAGTAAGAATAGAAATTAACTCTACTACTCCATAACACTACTTAGAGAAAAAAAATACCATGGACTATGTGTGAGGAACTGCTAGTTAACGAAAACCTACTGATACAGACCCATATTTTGGATTTCCTTAAATGTAGTGATAAAAGTTGCTGGCAATCCTTGCAAGACCTTGGAACTTAGGACTGCAAGGATGTTATTACAAGAGCAATTGGCACCAAGGAGATGCATGACTTCTGGACCAGTTTCTTTACTGCTCAGCTTTTTCTGTAAGCCCCTCAGAAAAGACCTGATGCCACCCTGTGGCCCACCTGGAATAACTGATGAGAACAAATCATACCTTTGTATGGAAAGATGATACAAAATCCATTCAGGATGAATTGGCTATTAGAAAAGAAGGTAGTGGTAGTATTCATGATAGAGGGGCATTAGGGAGCCTGTTAACTAGAAAGATGAGATATTAGAGGCACAGAATAAACTTGAGTGGTTCTGAAGACAATATGAACCAAATTAAAGTGACTGTAATAAAAATACAAAAGGATCCATTCAAAGAGAGCATAAAGAAAAGAAAATAAATCAGAAAATGTTTTTGAATGAATCTAATATTTATAACCTGAGAAATGAGCTTAATGAAAGAGCTACTGAAAGAGAGTACATAAAAGTGGTTATTCATGAAGACTCATTCAATTAGGTTCTAATTTTACTTAAGAGAATGGCAGAGAATTCAGCTACAGACATTGAGTAGACAAATGTCTAGATGGGTCTACACGGAAGATGTAGCCATGTTTATAAACACTGGTAAAATGAAGAACGTAAATGAATAAGGTTTGCAAGACATTGGTACAGAAAGAAGAATCAGGCTTAAGAATACAGCAAGGTTTTTGTGTGTGGAGAGGTAGAGGGACCAAGAGCCTATACACATGCATACAGAGGCCGGAGCAGAATGTCGGGTATCATCCTCCAGCCATTTCTGTCTTACTACCTTGAGATGGGGTTTTTCACTAAGCTAGAAGCTTGCCATTTTGGCTAGGCTGTCTTCCAGCAAGCTCCCAGATCCACTTTTTCCTGACCCCCACCCAGCAGTGGGATAACAGACATACATAAGCATGTAAAAATATTTTTTAGGTGCTGGAGATTTGAACTTGGGTCCCATGTAGTTTTTTGAACTATATACCCTTCAAGTTCCTCAATAACAGAGTGAAACCTGAAACAGTAAGGCAAATAAAACCTTATCTCTCTTTAAAAACAGAATTTAATACTGAGGGTGGGGACTATAGAGATAGCTCAGGTGTCTTTACATGCTACTTGGCCTTTTTCCTTTGCAGCTCTTAATATTCTTTCTTTATTCTGTATGTTTAGTGTTTTGATTATTGTGTGGCAAGGGGATTTTTTTATCCAGTTTATTTGGTGTTCTGTATGCTTCTTGTATCTTCATAGGCATGTCTTTCTTTAGGTTGGGAAAGTTTTCTTCTATGATTTTG
>LOJH01024595.1:4001-19053 GCA_001685095.1 Ellobius talpinus
GCGCGCGCGCGCGCCAAAGCACCTAACCTGCTAACCTGGAAAAATAAAAGAAAAAAAAAGACATCTGAATTGTTTCCAAAGACACCCAGTCCTAGCTCATGGGCAAGGGAAGAGCTTCCCATTTCATTGTTCCACATCATAGGACAACCATTTCAGTGGGTGCCTGCCCAGGCCCAGGCGGACCTGGATTCCCTCTCTCTTCCCTCCCCTGCTTCCCTTTCCCTCACTCCCTTTCCTCCTCCCTACCTCCCCGCTATTGCTCTCTTTCCTTGTTCAGGGTAGACAGATTTTGCTGCTAACCTTCCAGGAGAGGCCCACAGTGCTCAGCATCACCTACAGCTCCCTTGTCTCTCCCTTTTGAGCTTTGTATCTCATAGAAAACCCCCAGCCTGTGAGGCAGGCTCTGTTCTTCATCTTCAGGTATGGACAAAGTACCAACATACAGTTTAACAAATCTTCAAGGGTGTGTTTATTTTTGTTGCCCTCACAACAGTCCATGTACTGAGCTCTGTTTTAACTTTTTCCCAAAGGGCGTATGAATGTCAGAGTATGCCCCGTGGCCATCTGAGAGCCATCTCCCTGCAGCTGTGTGCATTGTGTCTTACCTCAGCAGCTGTCTCCTGCACAGCAACATAAAGAGACCAGAGTGGAGGCATGCAGGCTCTGTCCTTTAAACATCACAGGGGGATATAAGCCAGCATTAGCTGCCAGTTGGCTCCACTCCGTTGTCTAGTTTAGGGCAAACTGTTGTTTTAGAAGAAATACAGAGATGCTCTCCTGTGCAGTTCTGCGTGTAAAAGCCTGGAGTTGCCACTCCACTCCGACAGAAAAAAAATATATATGCAAAAATCCAAACCCATTTTTAGATCTTTCAGAGTAGTGTCACAGGGCATCTTGCAGTCCTTGACATTGGAGACAGAGAGGACAAGAGGGAGGGATGGTTAGGAGCAGAAACTCACATGCACAGATCTCTGCAGGATCCAGAGCAGGGATAGACAGAGATGAGCTGTAACTGATGAATTGCAGCAGACGCGGTCTGAAGAAATCTAAGACACGAAACTCCAGGCTAGCAGGAGGCCTGCGTGTACTAACCACTTCAGCCCCAAAGCTCTGCCAAGTTCACGATGAATCCAAGAGCAAAATTATCTTCTGTTTCCAGTTTCCAGGGGAAAAAGGAGTAGCTTTTAACCATTCTGGGACATTTTGTTATTCATACCAAGTTCCTCCAATTTTACCAAGCACCAAAACTAAGCAGACATTATAAGGAAATCATAGATGATCTCCTGCCTGAATGTACAGGTGAAAATATACTACTACTCAGTACAATCTTGGCAAAATAATTGCCATGATGCATTAGAATCCCACAGCGACTACCTGTGGTTTGTTTATTCAGGCTGTAAAAGGCCAGTCCAGCATTCAGAAATCAATTAATGCACTCCTCTCATCAATTGTCAGACTAAAAAGCACAAAGCACATGGCTACATTATCTGACGTTGAAAAGCATTAGATGAATCACAGTCTTTGTCCATTAAAATCTTACTAGTCATAACTGAAGAAAAGAAAAGCACAGTGTCATTGATAAGAAACCCAAAGCATCTTTGAAACCAATGTGAGGAATAAGTCAAGTTTCCCCCCCTTAATCACAGTTTTAATCATTTTAGCAAATGCAATAAGACAAGAAAAATAAGGTTAAGCATAAAGGAAACTATAAAATAGTTATTTACTGAAGATGAGGGAGTAGTCTGTTGAAATTACGATGAAGTGAACAACAGCAACAATAACACTTTAGAATTAGGAAGCAACTACATACAGCAATGTCAAGGAACAAAATGACTAAAGAACCAGCAGATTGCCTATATGCCCAGAAGGAGGAAGTGTGGTTTGGAAACCACAGAACGATTTGTACCATTGATCTGGAAATGTACTTCTTAGCCACAAATGCAAGAGAATATCTACAGAATTGGACGAGGTACACAATAAAACTTAAGGGGAAAAGTAAAAATGAAGAGTAGAGATACTTCTAAGTTTATAGACATAGAGACTCAAGATTGACAGGAAGGATGTCAGTTCTTCAAATATGATATGTAGACTCAAGGCTGTCCCAATCAAGTTCCCAGAAACTTACTTTTGGGTAACAAAAGGTAAGCTTTGATGTTCACATGGAGAGGCATGGAACCTATAGCCAATAGGGAACTGAAATATAAAATCAAAATGAGAAGAGATTGGCACACACACACACACACATCCCCATGAATTTGGAGGAAAGGGTCAGGAGGAGCTAAATGAGAAAATGGAGCTTTATATTATCAGATTTCACTTTATGGAATTCAAAAGAGCAAAGAAACTTTTATTGTAAATCTTTTTATTGAAAAATCTCACAGGCATCAAGAAATGGTGATTTGGGCACTAGAATTCATGAAGACTTCAGTGGAACAGAACACAGAACCTGGAGATAGACCTACAAATAGTCTACGTATAAAGAAGAGGCAATGATGTAACTATGATCATTGCAAAAGAAGTTTCCAGAACAACTTGATATCCATGGGCAAAATATGTACATAGACAAAATCCTTAAGCACTCATGAAAGAACACAAGGAGAGTTAGATGCAGTGATGGCCAAAGACGACATTGGAGTAAATCGCTCAAGGACATTGGAGACATTGGATGAGGCAGGGAGTTCTTAGTTATACCAGGGCACAGTTCATGAAAGGACCAAGTGGGAAGCTAGGATTTTCTAAGGTTAAAAAAAAATCCTGGTCTTCAACAGACAATGCCAAGAGAGTGTGAAGTTAAGTCACATACTGAAGAAAATAATTGCAAAGGTCATAGATGATAAAAGAATTATATGATGTCCAAACATACAAAAATTATTTAATATCAGAATTAAAATACAAATATCTAAGCACTAAATGACCTTAAAATCTTAACCTATTTTTAGTAGAGAAGATTAAAATATGTCATATAAATACATAAAAGCATGTTTGCTATTGCCATCAAATAAATACAACGTTTTAGAAAAAAAAAACAAGATACAATTACACACCTATGACAGAGAGGACACTCTGCACTGGCCAGACTGAATGCTGACTGGGAGATGGGTTCTGCTAACTCACATTTGCTGGTGAGAAGACAGAATTCTAACTTTAGAAAACTGAATAACGGTTGCTCTTAAAGCTAGGAACAGATTGACCATGAAATGCTGCAGGCAAGGTGTGCACGATTTGGAGCATTTACCCAACACAATGGGAAGGGCCTGCCCACACAGAACCTCGGCACAGACACTTAGAGCAGCTTTATAACTAAGCCACGAGGCTGCCCTTCAGAAGGTTAATGGAGACCTGAACTGTAGCTCACCCAGACAGTGGACTGTTAGTTATCAGTAACAAGAAATCAGCTCTCAAGTCATGAAAAGACAGGGCTGGACCTCAGATACTGCCGCAGCTGACACTGATCTCCAACATAATGCCTTCTGGAATCACCCAGGAGACCAGCTTCTGGATATAGCTCCAAGGGAGAGTCTAGATTGGGACTGAATTGGGACGAAGCTCCCTAAGTAAGGATCATTCCATGGACTGGAGTTCTAGACTGAGTAGAACACAGGAAGCAAGCTGAGTACCAACCTTTATCTCTGGCTTCATGAGAGCACTTGGTACGTGACAGACTGCCTGAAGCCTCTGCCACCAGGGCTTCTCTGCTGTGATGCCCTGTATCCTTGACCTGTGCGCCAGAAGAAACCTCTCCTTCCATTGTTTCTGTCAGATGCTTTGTAATATCTGCCCAGATCAGAGAACTCTTCAAAGAATAGTAACTTCAATATGACCCTAGAGATTATTTAAAGCCAGGCTGGGCAGACTGAGGTAGCATTGGTCTAGAGTCTCTCTGGGGACTAGGTGACTCAGACCTTGGTTGTTTTTACTGTTCAATGTGGGAAAACCTAGTTCCTAAGGAAACACAAACTGGGCCAAGAGCAAAGGTGGCTGAACAGCAATGCAAGTTATAACAGTCCAGACTCAGTCCTTACAAACAAAAACACTCCATTAGACTCAGTAACTTTTCATTCCTATGGAAGATTTCCATGCTTACAAAAGAAAAAGAAAAAAAAATAGTTCTGTTTTCCACATATTTTCAAACAATTTACAGAAAACCTTCTATAAAGAAACCTTCTAGCGTCAGCGCTCTGGCTACAATCATGCCTCGGCTTAACAGTTCCTTCTTTCCCTGTGTTTGTTGATCCATCCACATTGACAGTCTATCTGCCATGTTCTAGCTTCTCCGGTAGGGAATCGAACTATAGGCAGTGGCCACAGTACTCATCTGATGTGGTTCACATATGAAAAAGGAGGGAGGGAAGNGAAGGAGGGAGGGAGGGAGGGAGGAGGGAGGGAAGGAAGGAACGAAGGAAGACCTCTGCAAATGAGAAGTGGTCATACACTGTGTGGCCTGCCGACAATGACAAGCACAGGTTCTAGGGACCGTGAGCCAAGGCAAGAGGAACCCCTCTACTAAAGGCAGCCAGTGCAGCTTTCTGAAGTCAATCAGTACCTGAACTGAATCCACAAGAACCTCTGGAATTCTGGGTTTCATGGAATGTGAGGATTTATTTAAGAATTCACATATTTATTCAAAACAGACACAGAGAAGCCCAGGGATTTTAGACATCTAAATCCTTCCCGTAACAACAGGAACAAAAGTAAAATTGAGCCTCTGAGGCAGCCCCTGATGCAAGCCAGATTCCTCCTCTGCTACTGGTGGGCCTTCATTGTTGAGTCATGTAAATGGGAACAGCCTTTCTGTAGGCTGAGAGTCATCCCCTCACAGGTCCTCTCGCACCAGCCTCAAGTTTGTACATACCCACCAAACCCAAAAATTGCCCAACGAGAAGACTTTTAGCCAGTTAGATCATGTTTACTCTGTACCTTGTAAAGACTCAAACAACAGCTGTTATCAGTTGGTAAGAGAGGGGGTTGCTGCCTGGGATACTATTAGGAGCTCAGGTGTACCCCCAGATCAGAAGCAGAAATCCTTAGTACTTCAGGAAATCAGCAGGTGTCAGGATTTCGGGAAAGTGCTTTAGAGAAACAATTAAAGATAAATGAAGTCATCTGTCAGAGGGAGGTAGGGATACTTAATCCAGTATGATTCCTGCCCTTACATTGTAAGATGATAAAAACATACCATCTGCAAGGCACGGAGAGGCCTCAAGAGGAACTAATCCTGTGGGCACCTATCATCAGATTCCCACATTCTGTGGACACCTATCATCAGATTCTCACCTACTGAGGCATGACGACTGTGGTCATATCCAGCCTGGGCTACAGGCTACAGCCTCAGAGATAAACCCATCCCTCTCCAGGGTGATCTGGGACAGATTCTGCAGCCTACACTCCCAAGAATGTGACACGTGTCCTCAATGGCTTTGTAACCCAGGGAGAGTCCCTTGGGCCTTGACCCCCAACATCTGAGCTTTAGCCTGTACTAGCCATGTGGGGTCCAGGCTCTCTTGGTTCTGACCAGGATGCCTGATCAGTACTGGTTCCTCTTAGGATGTTCTTCTAACCTCCAGTGAGTGCTATATGGATACCAGGTGACTTTGCAAATCAATGACTGGTGCCTAGAAAGTTCCCTGTATAGTTAGTTGATAAACTCAAGCAAACACACTATCAATCCATGGAGTAGGTAATAAAGTTCTTTTGTTTATTTTCAGCATGATACAGCAATATTATTCCCTTTTCCAGAGTTCAAGTCTGAGTGAAAATATCACAGTTTTACATTGATTTATGTGTGTGTGTGCATGGGGGAGGGGTAGAGTCGACGGGTGAAGATCGAAGAGAAACTTGCTTGAATTATTTCTCTCCTTCCATCATGTGGGGTCCCAGGTATGGGACTCATTAGGTACCCTTCCTGCTGAAACTACCTGGTGGAAATTTAAAATTTTACTAAAGATGTGGATTTTATCACTCCAGATCATGACTTTAGTGTACTATTTTTTCTAACTATGGAAGCTGAAGACTTCCATAAGAGAAGAGAAATGGAACATATCAGATGCAGTCAAGACTGAAAAACTAATCATCTCTTTCTCAATTATTGTACATTCAATTGTGAATAAAGAACTTAAGTTTATGTTTTGACTTTTCCAAAGAGTCAAAGATTGTGCAAATGAAATAGAAATAAAAACAAAAAGATGATATGGGCCTCCATGACCAGTTCAGAAGACACACTAAGTAGTCTGTCAGCAAATGGCTTCAGAGGGACACAGTACGAGCACCACATCCTGAGAGCCCATCTCTGAGAACTGGCTTTCTGGTCACTAGATTCTTCTCAGTGATGCTGGCAGCCTATCCATTCAAAGCACTTAGAATTAAATGCCTCGCTTCCAAAGTAGGAGTCTGAGGGTTCCATTTCAGTGAGTTGTGAAGCACAGTTGGCAACCTAGGAAAGGCCCCTGTCACAGCTGCCTGTGACATGGGGAATGTTTAATTTATACCAACTTCTAACTCCTTTTACTCCCCACTCTAAAGATTTTTTTTAAATTGTAAGTATCCAATGCCTATAATAATTCCATAAGCATGACCCTTTAAGCATCTAAAGGGCTAACATGCTATTAAAACTGAACAAATGCGGTTCATATCTGTAAACATAAAACATAGTAAATACTTTAAAATCCTGTTTATAGAAGGAAGAAGTGAGTTTAGTGCTTCCGAGTCAGCCTGAAACATACATAACGAAATATAAGTCTAATATAATTATGAGAGCAATGGATGTTTGCTGTATACAGAAGCTGCACATTGTCTGCAGTTCATGACATATAAAACAAACAGGACCTTATTTGCCTTTTCAAAGCATGTGCAACTCTTGTATGCTTTATTGTCATTCAAATAACTATGATAGAATTTGAGTTTCAATTCATGTAGTATTGATTGCCATTAAATTGATGTGTGTGCCGTTACTGGGAGAAAATCACCATGTAGCTCACTCCTTGCTAGAATATCGAGATGTCTAAAATCATACAAAAATCTTGTGAAACATTCTAAATTGAGATTTTATTTTTTTGCAGCAGATATTACTTCACAAAAGACAAGGTGATAGGGGTTGACACTAATGCTATTCATGCAGGTGGGCGTCCTGGATCATGTTGTCGTGAACCTGATGCTTTCGTACTCATTACAATAGAGACAGCAAAGCAGCCTTGATGCCCTATAGCAGCCAGGGTCACTGGGGAGGGTGGCATTGAGAGTCACACCTTCAGAACAAAGGAGACTTTCCTTCAACTCATGGATGACCTCCAATGTTTGCTCCTTCTGCCTCAACGTCTTAAGTTTTGAGATTATAGGCATGTGAACTGGTATATACAGTGTCAGAGAGCAAACCCCAGACTTCCTACAAACTGAACAAGAATGCTAGCAGCTGAGTTACACCCCAATACTGCATACTCATTTTTGAAGGTGTAAGAGAGCCAAAAAGTGTTGATTTTTTTTCATTTGACAACCTTTGGTAACTTCATATGCCTAAATAGAACTGAGATAAATTACAGAAAACTAATTTTTGTCATAGTCTAAAGATGATGAAGTATTTACTCTTCAGATGTGAACATTTCCAAGATCCAGGACAAGAGAGCTAATGCCAGGCACAACACTTGTCTGTACTTTCTCTTGGCTTCCTGCAATTCATCATTCACCATTGCTATGCACATACTTTTATCAACTTTCAGAACCACAAGAATCCAGGTCCAGAAATGTTGGGGTGTTTTCCGCCCCATCACAGTGTTTATGAGCTTAATAATGTTGTCTTTTGTAGCATCAGCTCATGGAAACTTTGCCTCATGGTCCTTATGGCTCCCTGATAAATATGTCTGTCAGTACTGGAGATTGGTTTATTCCATTATTCAATTCATGCCCAGCGCCTACATGACAAACTGTCTCTTGAACAAATGATGGGTGATAAAAATTGTAAAATAAAATAAAAATGTAAAATAAATTATATAGACACACTATGAAAATATATATATTCAAAAGTTATTACTTGCATAGTGAATTGAAAAGACTTAAGGCAGTAGAAAAATTCTCAGGAACCCACAAGAATGACCATAGCTAAGGCTCTAAGCAATAGTGCATCAAGTACCTAAAATGCCCTTCCCCTGTAATCAGATTAATGATGACCTTAATTGTCATCATAGAAGCTTCACTCAGTAACTGATGGAAGTAGATGCAAAGAACCACAGATAAGCACTGGACTGAACTCCTGGAGTCCAGCCATAGAGAAGGAGGAGCAATCTTATGAGCGAAGGGACCAACCACCAGAAATAGCTGACCCAAGCTAGTGGGAGCTCATTGACTGGGAGTCTGGACGGATATCTCGAGAACTAGTATAAGATCAAACTAGGCCCTCTGAATGTGGGTGACAGTTGTGTGGCTTGGGCAGTTTGTGGGGCCCCTAATAGTAGAACCAGTGTTTATCTCTATTGTATGAATTGGCTCTTTGGGATTCATTCCCTATGAAGGGATACCTTGCCCAGACTAGATACAGGGGTGGGTGTGGGGGGGGGGCTTGGTCCTGGCTCAAGTGATGTGACACTTTGTTGGCTCCCCATGGGAGGCCTCACCCTCTCTAAGGAGTGGTTGGGGAGTGGGGTAGGGAGGACAGAAGGGTGAGGGAACTGGGATTGGCATGTAAAGTAATTTTGTTTTAAAAATATAATAAAAAATTAAAAAAGGGGGTCTTGTGATATATCACAGAAGTCCTGGAAATGTCATCATGGGTCTAAGATGGCCCCATGTCTAATCAGAGTTGATCTAGATCTTGTAGGATGAAGGAGTTCACTGGGTTTGGATCCTGGGACATGGATCATTTTTAGAAGAGATATGATGGAACCCCAAAGATCTAATTACCGATTTTGAAATTGTATCACTCTCTCCGTCCAGAATGGCCAACCATGTGACTAATTCACCAAAATGGAAGAGCAACCCACATGTTCTGCATCTGCAAACTCAACCAGCTGGGATAGAAAATGTCATGAGGAATATTACAACTATTTGGAACATTAAGTTCACACTTTCCACTCAATTCTCCCTGAATAATAGAATATATAATTATGCAGTGTTTGCCTTGATATAATCTGCATGCATGGGAGGATATACCCAAGAGGTTCTATGCAAATATTTGTTTCAGAAAATAGGCCTAAGCAACTAATTGGGGAAGAAGGCCAACCCAATGCCAAAGCCCACGATATCAAGAAACAACTATACACCACAAATCTATTTTTCATGTATGCAGATACATGTGTATGTGTATGTATGTGCCGACCACAGGTCAAGGTGGTCTCTCACTTAGTTGCATATCACTTAGTTCATTTTAAAGCAGGGCTTCTTCATTGGCCTGGAGCTCACCATTTGCAATAGGCTTGGTGGCATGAGTCCCAAGAGCCTGTCTGTTTCCTCAATGTTAGGAATGCAGGTGTACATCCAATACACTTGGCTTTTCTAATTGGATTCTGGGATCAGACTCCAATCCTCACACTGACTGGCCTGCCTTACTTTTGCCACTGAACTGTCTCCCAAGCACCTACATTTATTTATTTTTCTGCATAAAAATATTAACATATGACAAGGAGAATCAGAATGGCAGGCTTGGGGTGATGGGACAAGAGACTGGGAGGTCAGAAATGGGCTACCTCCCAAAAGGATGAGTCAAGACAGGCAATGGGAAATGATCTAGGTACAGGAGAATAGGCTCCTTAAATAGTGCTGATGTGCATAGCTACAGGGAATGGCATGCATTATTTGGATTTTATAGTGATATACCTATTGCATTTATATGGTGTTCTTAAAAATTTGCATTTATATAAGAAAATTCTACCTCAAAGGTTTAATGGATGAAAATTTCCTCCTTGTCTATACAGAAATGATAAATGGTACAAACACACAAATAGGATAGAAAGATCATTTTCATTTCAGTCTCTGATAGACTGCCCCAAAAAGATACAAAGAGAAACAGAGACAGGTAGCAGTGTTAGCAAGGCAGCTTTGCCTAGGTATGTCTCTCAGCTCCTATCCTGAAAAAAAACTCTTTATGTGATGTGTGTGTGTGTCTGTATGTGTGTTGATGTGTGTGTTTTGTGTGAGTACCCATGTGGGGGACAGGCATGTGTGTGTGGGGGGAGGTCAGAGGACAACCCCGAGTGTCATTTTCAAAGGCAATCCACACTCTAGTTCTGAAAGAGATGTTTTAGTGGCCTAAAGAACACTGAGGAACCCAGGCTTGCTGCTCAGCAAGCCCCCAGGGACCTGCACGCCCTCATCTCCCCAGTACATGCCACTGCTCCTTCTTGCACCCATGCTCTGAGCATCCAATTCAGGTCATAGAGTTTGCAACGCAAGCACTTTACAGCTGGAGCCCTCTCTCTAGCCTGTCCGTGTAATTTTGACAGAGTCCCTAAGAATGGAAGGAAGGTGTGGATTGGCAAAGGATAATAGCAGATTCTTGACACTGAGAGGAACACAGGTGTATGTGCTCAACCTACTGAAGGCCCATTCTTGCTGCAGCATGAACACAATGGCAGACTTCCGCTGAGGAAACACTGGCTGGGTATAGTGCCAGGAAAGATGCACCCTAGCAGGACTCACACACCACAGGCAATCAGTAAAGATCTCAGATAGGCCATACCTCAGCCTCCTAGTTTTCAGTAAAATTAGATATCAGGTCAAATTAATTAAAAGCAATTGAGAAAGAGTGTCACTCTACAACCCACGCTGACCTCTAACTCATGATTTTTCTGTTTCTGCTTCCTGAATACTGAGGTTATAGGTGTGCACTTTCATGAGCTGTGGGCTTGAAAAACCACAAGAGGCAGGTATCACAGGTATCGGAAAGGTGACAAATGGTTCTGTGCAGATCAGAAGAGCAAGGAAACAAGACAGAGTGATGAGACCTCAATTAGGCTAGTAAAATCATATAAATAATCCTTATATAAACAGTTATCAAAGTTCACATGATGATTCTGAGCAATAACAGGCAGACATTCTCTTTAATAAGAAATAACATGACATGAACACTCCAATCAGAACTTTGAAACATTTTCTCTGCTGTCCAGTTGTTCACTGGCCAGGCCACCCTACTTATCCACTGAATTGACTAAATCATGCTAACTTCCCCCCAGGTACTCACAACTCCCTGTAGAGGACAGGGTGGTCCTCGGTTGTGGAATAACATCTGTGAGATGTGGAGAAAGTAGAACAGTGACTCGTGGGATGCTGTCCAAGCTGCCCTTAACCATATTTGCCTATTTGAGGACTCTACAAAGCAATGAACCAGCCTTGTTGTATCTGCTTGATTTAAGAGAAACCTGGAGTGGAGGAGTAAAGAACTTACCATATCTCACAGGTGCCAGAGCTGGCTTCCACACAAAATGTGTAGTTTCCCTGGATGCCAAAGAGCCTCAAAATGCACAACTGAAGGAACCGCAGGCTTTCCCTGGATTGAAACAGTCTATGCTATTTTATGTTGATCATACTTTCATGATTGCTTTTGATAATAATGATCTGATCTGTTTCATAATTCAAAAGATGTGCAAATATCTCCCATGTTTAGAATCTTATCTGGGCATGGATATAAAATTATGATCAGAGCTAAGACTATAAAATACCTAGTTTTTATCTTAAATGTTATGTTTGGTGAACATAATGAGAAGATGCAGATGCAAGTGCACAATGATCTGCTGCTGCAGCTTCAGAGTGAATCCTCGAGATCTTTCCTGTAGGAGACTTTCCTGTCTTTGTGTTGTGTATACCCATCTCTGAGATAAAAAGCAAGCACTAGTGTTACTTATCATTAACAAAGACGTACGGGCTGATATCTGACAGTTTTCACACACACACACACACACACACACACACACACACACACACACTGAAAAGAAGAGAGAGGGAGAGGGGGAGGGAAACAGAGAGAGAGAAAGAGAGAAGAGAGAGACAATAGAGAGAATACTACCCTATAACTACCACCCACAGGAGAACGGTTTAGCAGTATAAATGGGCAGGTGTGCTGGTTCATGTCTCATTAACTGACATTAGTTAGAATCATGTAGGTAGAGGGAACTTCATTTGAGAAAATGCTTCTATCAGATTGGCCCATAGGCAAATCTGTGTGGAACTTTCCTTCTTAATGGTTTGATGCAGGAAGGTGCAACCACTGTGGGTGGGTCCTGGGGTCTCTAAGAAATTAGGATGAGCTGGATGCAAGGAGTGAGCCAATAAGAAGTATTTGTCTCTGGCCTCTGCTTCAGTTCCTGCCTCCATGTTCTTAACTTGGGTTCCTACCCTCACCTTTCTTCATGATTGGCTAAAAGCTGTAATCCAAATAAACCCAATTCTCTCCAAGTTGGTAGTGGTATTTATCTCAGCAATAGAGAGTTTGTTCTAAGACAGCAGGTGTAAGACCAGGCTACAGCCCAGGTCATGGATGCAGTCCAAAGCACAGGTCTCTCAAAGTCTTTCTAAAGGAAGGAACAAGTAATTTCGCCTTCTCTTATCATATGGAGTTCAGAGAGGAATGAAAAAAATAATCCAAACTAAAATTACATCAGCATGGGCAGGAAAATGTTGTCCACACCCACAGGACCATTAAGCAGCATTCACTCTGCAGTATCTGGTCTGCATACTGCCTTTCTGCCTCTCACGCTCCCTTCTGTAGTCCCTAAGAGGCAGACAACTTCTGAGCCCCTTCAGAATATCAACTGTGATGTCCTGTCTAGTTCACATCTTCTCCTTGGTTCTCCTGACACCTGAGTCTACACTTCAGGATCTTGAGTTCTAAACATAACTGCTGATGGGGGGAATCCTGCATGACTTCTTATAAAAATGAATGAAGAAGTGCATGCTAGAATAATCCAAGGATATCAATACAAAAATTTTAATGGAAAAGAGATTCATTAAGACCCTGTATTTGTGGAGCTGTGGGAAGCTGATGGCTCCTGGGCACGGGAGAGCCAGTTTTCTTCCGAGATGCAGCCACTGAGAGACTACCCTTGCTCTGGTAGATGGTCCCATACCCATGCCCATGCAGGCAGCACGAAGTGGGCTCAGTAAACATCGCATTTTTTTGAAGTGGGAAATAACATATGAATATGGAAGGAATTGGAAGAGAACAAATGGGTGTGAATTGGATCCAAATACAAATGCATGGATATTGAATATTATTTAATAAAATATTTTAAAGAATGAAATTGCTGTGTATCTAAATTTGTTACTGTGATAAACAACAAGTTAATGTCAAGTTGATAATTCTATAAATTCTAAAAATGAATAATAATAATTTATACTCATAAAAGAAAACCAAATCTAGTCTTGTCTGTCAACCTTTCACTATGCAAAGAAATCAGTGAGTGGTATTATGGAAAAATTTTAAATTTAAATAGTAAATGTGGGTATGCATACATAAAAGAAACATAAAAATAGCATTAAAGTGAATGAAGAGATCCATTAGTTAACAAGCACCAGTTGGCTTTTTGCTATAAACAGTATTATCCTACACTGTCAAAGAATGGATAACTGCAACAGGCAGAAGATTCATTCTGCTCTGTCTGAAACTCAGCAGAGAATATACAAGAGGCTCTACGAGTGACCTATCTGAAGGACAGTGATGCTTCTCTCTGACAGAGAGCAGAGGACATGACTTCAGCAGCTCCACTCTTGAAGCCACAGGATAGCGTGGGTGGCAACAGCATAGGATTCTCTGATCTCCCCCTCACTTCTCAGCTCTCTGGGCATTATTTCCAATGTGATATAAATTGACCAGCCTAGCCTTGTCAACAAACCACACAAACTAACCTCATGAAGCCACAGAGTTGCGATTCTTAACTTTAAAATTCCTCCAAACTAATTTAATATGGGTCATCTCGCTGCTAATTTGGTCAAAAATATCCGTGAAAGGTTGGTGAGTCAGAAGGTGGGCTACTTTTCTCGAATTCTATAGTGTGCGTGTCAAAAATAGAATTCGTTCTTTGGCTGTTACTGTGGACTCCGCCTGCTCCCAATGTCAGTTTGTACAGCCACACTGTCAGCAATGAGAGCATCTCAGGAGAATGTGACAGCTGGTTTTGTTATCTCAAATTGAAAATTCAATGTCTTCTGTTCAAGAGACCAATTAAGCTACAAGCCAAATCCATCACCCTTCCCACAAAACGGCCCCAGGTCAATGTGTAACATTTGCAATCTATTCCCAAACATCTCTGAGGAAAAAGTAACAGGGCTTTTATTCTCCTCCAAAGGAGAGGGAATAGTGAATTGGGAAGACAGGGTGCAGAAGATTTAGGAAGAGAAGAGAAAGATCTCTTGGGTGAAGTGATTTCCCAATTGAGAGAAAGAAGACACAAGAAAGAGAGAGATTTACCTTGGTTTGTAGTTAATTGTGTGACAAATGAGTCGTCTCCAAAAGGAGAAGACCTCTAGTCCCCAAAGTCCCTTGAATTGACAGAGTGGTCAGCAGCCACTGTTTCTACCAGGAGTAGCAATGCTTTTCATGTTTCTGTTCATTCACTGAGCCATGAGCTAAGGCACAGTAAAGCAATGGAGCCTGCCACTGATCTGTTTGAGGGATACTTAGCCACGTTGTTGTCAGTACCTCGGCTCCTCTTTGCTGCACAAGAAGGCCTCATTGAAAAGAAATGATCCAAAAGCAGGAGTGAAAAGAGGAATTGTAGTCCTTTGGGATCAGGGGTACAGATGATGGGAATCTCCCAAACAGGAGCTGAGGGAGAGACAACTCCATCATTAAGCTGGCAGAGGTGACGAAGAAGGGCAACGGTGACTGTCTATCCAGAGAGACAAGAGTACATGGAAACCACTGTGGCTAGTGTTCCTCTGACTTCCTAATATAGGACTAACTTCACCCTTCAGACTGGCATGTAGATCCCAGGTAGAGATTACTGTGGTACAGGCAGTGATCAGTACCTGTAGGCATATGAGACTTTTTGCTCCACAGAAGGTAGAGTAGCCAAGGAACATACCTTTTTTTCTAGGCTATTCTTTGTCTTGGAGACACATTTTACCAGTAGATGAT